>PVIR01007704.1:0-59734 GCA_004026965.1 Petromus typicus | reverse complement strand
AGCTCCTCTTCAAAAGCCGTACTTGGGGCCGGGGAGTTAGCTCAGTGGTTCCGGCGCCTGTCTCGCAAGCGCAAGGACCCGGGTTCGATTCCCCGGTAACCACATAACAATACTGGGTGTGGAGACCCACACCCAGCGGCAACCAGTACCACATACCACAGTGCCGGGCGTGGTGGCTCACGCCTGTAATCCCAGCACTTGGGAGGCAGAGGCAGGAGGATTGTGATGTGAGTTTGAGGCTGAGCTCAGGGCCAGCCTGAACCACAAAGCGAGACCCTGTCTCAAAAAACCTAAAAAAAAAAAAAAAAAAAAAGCCGTACTTGAAGCACTCCTGAAATGACCATGTGATTCCAGGTGGCTCCTGGCAACTGGCCTGGACTGATCTGCCCTGGAAGACTGGTGACCTGGGTGCCCTTACGTGGGTGGTGGCAACACAATGCCCCAACCAGGCTGGGTCTGGTACCCCGTGGAGAGCACAGAGTCTGTCCGCAGTGCACAGCACATTCTGGGACCCATGTCGGCTAAGCATCCAGGATGGGACTGCAGGCTTTGGTTCTTCTCCAAGCTCCACACAGTGGGTGACAAACCACACGGGCATGGAACCGAGCCCAGACTACTCACCAAGGGGTCTGCCACTGGTTCTGAAGCATCTGGGACCTCAAGCTGGGATGGCTCCCCGGGGACAACTTTTGGTTCCGGTGGACCAGCCTCTTGGGAGGCTCCTCCTGGTTCTGGTGGACCAGCCATCTCGGGAGGATGATACTCATAGTCAGTGGCACCTCCTGGAGGAGGGACGTCTGAATTCAGGTGCTCTGAGCTAAGCTGTCCCTCAGGGGAGGCAGATTCTGCCTCAGAGTCTTCATATTCTGCAGCTTCTTCTTCCTCGGTGGATTCAGGGTCCCCTTCAGTCACCACGGCCCCCTCACTGGCTGCTTCCTCTTTGATTTCCACTTTGCTCTCAACCTCAATTTCCTCTGCAGAAGGGCCCAAGGTACCTGTGGCCTCTTCACTCTTCTGGTCACTGTTTCCCACTGGTGACACCTGAAAAAAGGGAGCGAAAAGACCAGGTATCTACATGACAAGAAAGGCTTAGATGAGCTAGGCTCAGCAGTGTAATGATTTTTTTTTCTGGTACCGGGGATTGAATTCAGGACTTTGAGCCTGCTACGCAGGTGTGTGCTCAGTAATGATCTTGGGGGAGACATACTTGCTAGGATCTTGTGTCGCCAGTTAGACTGGCTCACACTATAATAGGTGTCGATACTGCACACTTTGCACGGGAACAGAGTTATGAGAAACTGAGGACGGTCAGAAGTCGGCTGGCCTTGGTATTCGGGGCTGACCACCCACACTCTGGAGTGAGGTGGAAGGAAAACAGGCTTCTTGGCATCTGCATTGTTCCTTCCAGTACCAGATAAAAGGATCACCGTGCAGCCGACCTGAGAAGTCCCAGCCCCGCACCTCCTGGTAAATGTTAGCCCGAGCACCTCCCCTGGGGAGCCTTACTGCATGGCCTTCATCGCCTGGTCTCTCCTCTAGGTCAAAAGTCGATCTTCCTTCCTGGGGAGCCCTGGTCACAGGGGAACAGCAGGACAGTTAGCATGTGTCACCCTTGAAATTCTGTACCAGCCAGTGCACTCGGGAGTCCCCTTGTGCACCGGGCTGTCCATCAGGCCTCTGTCCCATCACTAGACTGCACTTGTTACCAGCCCAATCATAAAGCGGGGTCCAAGAAGCAATGAAAATACAATTATCAGAACACTAAGGGGACAGCACATGAGACACCCCGGAGGCCACCTCAGCCAAACTGCCCCTGGGACACACTGGGGACAAGAGACACAGGGCGAAGAAAGTTGCATAAGGCCAAAGCTCCAGACTCTGCCTTAGTTTCTCACTATTTACACTGCATGAGAAAGTTATTTATAATATTCTTAAAATTCAAAATATAAGCCACCACCTCCATCAAGGAATATAAATAGGTGCCACACCAGCAAGGTGCACCTGGCACTGCGCGGCCTCAGGGACCCCAAGACTGCTGTGGCCAGAGGGTGGCAGGCAGGGTGGGAATGTGGGGTGCTCCGCGGCGTCTCCTCAGGTGCCTAGTGATTTTCCCTCTCCTGCCCCAGGTCATTGGTCACTGGTAACAGTCAGAGATTTGGAGCAAAATCTGTGCTCTCCATGTCAGCATGTACAGACCTTTTACAAAATATGAGACGATATAGAAGTGTCTAGGATTTTGAAAAAGGGTCAAACTTTTCAAAATCGTTTTTTACTCTTTTCACGGAGGGGAGAAAGGGATCCTCACTGCGGCGCGGAACTTCCCTTAGCCAAACCCTCTGGGTGTGCTCAGGGTTAGCCCTGGGCCCCAAGAGTATCTGCTGCTGGGCTGCCTGACCCAGTCCCACCGCCGCCCCCGCCGGCCTGTGACCTAGGATCTGTTCTTGCAGGAGGGAGACTCGGGTGGGCCGCCTGGGTCGCTGCGAACGTCCAGTGTCACCAGCGCAAGGTCCGGGCGGCATCCCATGGACCTGTGCCGCGCTCGGCAGCAGGAACTGCCAGGCAAGCCGTTGCCATGGTTACCCGGAGGCCTTCAGCCCCGGGTCTTAGAGCCAGCAAAAAGCTAGGACTATAGAAAGGGAGGCTGTAGAGACGAGAAGATGGGGGGGGGGCAGTGGACAGGAAGGGGTCGGAAAGTGGAAGAGAAGGCTCGCCGAGGCGAAAGAGACGACGCTCCGTCACTTTGGCAGAGGAGCGTAGCCTGGCAGCCCCAAGACCCACGGTCCCCTCGCCCGGGCTTACCCGCCACCCTGATCGCCTGGCTGCGCCATCTCCCGTTGCTAGGCGACACCGTCAACATCCGGGGGGGCGGGGACATGGCGCGCTGAAGGACGGGCGCGGGCGCGCGGCCATTGTGCCACTCTCGCCCACGTGGAGCGAGCCTTAAGCAGCCCCGGTGCTGCGGCGCACTTGTGTGCTTTTCCCATCGCGGTGTGCGTCCGAGCTCTGCCCCGCTCGGACACCGTTTCCACTGAGGCAACAGTAGTATCTAGGTGCGCCTGGCACTGCGAGGTCCCGGGGACCCCTAGACCACTGCAGCCTCCAAAGGTGGCGGGCAGAATGTGAGGGGCTCGGCGTCGTCTCCTCAGGCGTCCTGCAAGGACTCCGTGGCGGAGGAGCGGCGCCCAGCGTCTCTGCCGGCTGTCCTTCTTTTCTGGCCCAAAAAGTGAAAAACGGAAATACAGAGGGCGGCACGGAGAGGGCGAGCGCCCGGGAGCAGGCCCGAGCTCGCCTCGGGGGCGCGGGGCACTGGCCTCAGGCGCAGGCTGGAGCTCGGGCTCCGGGCGGCCGGAGGACTGCGGGGAGGGCCGCGGAAGGACCGGGGCGGGCCGGGGGAGGGCCCGGGGGCGGGCTTCGCGCACGTCTCCGCCCCGCCGCACCTCACTGGAGGTGGCTGCGGAGACAGCGGCGACGTTGTCCGCTCCCGGAGTCGGCGCGAATCCGGCCGCCGGCGGCGGGATCCGGGTGGGTATCAGAGCCCGGCTCGGGCCTTGGGGCCGGTGTCCGCGGAGCCCACTCGGGACGGGGCGGCGCCTCTTGGCGGATCCGCGGAGGACGAGCTGGGCGCGTGGGCCTGAGGCCTCTGGGAGGGGAGGGCCCAGCGTCCGGCTGCAGCCCTAGGAGCCCGGGGCGCAAAGAAGAGTGGGGCGTTGCTGGCGGACCCGGGACCGCTCCTGGGACATCCTGGGGACTCCCCCGCGACGAGCGGGCGCTCTGTGATGGGAGTGGGCCTTTATTCGGGGGGACTTCGGCCCGGCTGTGTGGAGTCGTGGGCCGGGGAACTTGCGGTCTTTGTCTGGCTGAACGGTCAGAGAACGCAAATGGGAACTTGTGGGTGCCAACGCTGCGTCCCCAGAGAGTGCCTTCTGGTGCAAGGTGCTGCTTGCGTAGCATTTCTGGACCGCAGGGTGGGTGGTCTGGGCAGTTTGAGTGCCACTTGTCAGGATCCTCACTTCTTTTCTTCGGCCCGCTCTTATTGTGTCCTTAAGAAAAGGAAAGAAAAAAGAGAGTAATTTAAGATTGTTAAAATAAGCCACGGATCCCTGGCAGAAAGCAGTGAATCCCCAAATCCTGTTTTCCCATTCTCGGAAGTTGTTGTCATATGCTGGCCACAGTCTAGTACAGATTTGGCTCAGAAACAGAGGGGAGTTGAAGGGGAGAGGTGAGTTAGATTCTCTTTCCTGGGTAAACTCTGTCTGACTTTATGGTCAGGTCCACGGGTGAAGCCATGCTGATGGCTGCTTCTCGTGGTTGGACCCCAAGAATCTATTTTGTTTTTCTCACCTAGACAGAGGGGAGCCTTTCTCTGGAGTAGTAGTGACCCACGTGATGCAGAGTCCTGGGGCGCTGGGGGACATTATGTTCCAGCTCTGTGGCCAACTGATTAAAAAGCTTTAAAAAACTGCTGTGTTAGTTTTAAAAATTCCTCATTAGAAACGTTACTTTGCAAATCGACAGTGAGTATTAAATGCTTTTGAGAATTATGAAAGCTTTTTGTAAATACGGGATTACAAGAGGAATCTCGGTAGGAAGCTCAGAGTTTGCCCTCAGCCATCTGTAGGGAAGGTTCCCTGGGGGCCGGTGGGGTTTGTGTTTTCTGTAGCCCACACTGGTGGCGAGCAGAATCTCAGCATAGAGCTAAAGAAAATTATTAGTGAGATGACTTAATCTTCTAGCCATTACGGTGGTCGTGTTAGTAGCTCCTGAGTTACTGGAACTCACAGAGCGAACTTGAGCAGGACTGTGGTGCACCCCGCCTTTTATGTGGAAGTACTGACATGGAGAAGTAACTTACCCACGTTGCACAGCGAGGGGTGCCTGACAGGGGTTGACCCAGGTGCAGATGTTCCAGCTGCAGAATACCCGAGTCTCCCTTCTTGTAACTGATGGCCTCCAAAGGGACCTAGGAGTTCAGATCACACTGCCTTCTGGTCCTGCACTTGCTTAATCCCTCAGTACCTGTTTTCCACCTGAAAAGTGGGAACAGTGTGACTTCTCAAAGGCTGTCGTGTGACTCATGGAAAAACCTCCGTGCCTGGCATATGGTAAGTACTTGTTTTCATTTTTAATTATTATGAACAAGCATCGTGGATTTTTCGTATTTAGCCAGAGTGGTAAAACACTGTGGTTTTTATTGTTGTCTTAGTGCTGGGGATTGAAATGAGGGGCTTCACCCGAACTATGCCTCCAGCCCTTTTTTATTTTTTATTTTGAGACAGGGTCTCACTAAGTCCCTGTGTTACCTGGGCTGGGCTTGGACTTAGTTCCGTCGGTGGAAAGTTGGCCTTAAGCAGATGTGGAATTCAACACCTGGCCTGTCTTACGGTTCTGACTTTGTAACCTCACTGGAGTCTGGGTCCCTGCAGACTGTTCTGGGGACCAGGCTGGACCAACACAGATCTGTGAATTTCTGCCTTGTATCTCTCTGGGAGCAGGATAGTTTCACTGGCACGCACGCGATCCTGCTTTCTCTGAACAAATCAGCTGTGTTGTTTTGGGGGTGTTCTCAGTACAGGTTTCTCCAAAGCTGAGTTCTGGTTTGTGCATCAGCTTCTATGCTGGCTGAGATAGAATCCTTAGGTCTCCAGCCCTGGACTTGTCAGGTGTTCCTGTCTTTCGTTCTTTCCTTCGTGTTTCTTCCTTGCTGTCCCAGATCTGAGCTAATCTCCAACTTCAGCTTCTTCTCTGTCCCAACTTCATCTGTACTTTGGGGGAAAGAAGATGTTTGTTTTTAGTCAAGGATAAAAGAGCAGATGGTCTCTCCCCGGAGGCTGGGCTTTGGGGTTTTCCAGGGCATGGGTGGTAATCTAGTGACCACTAGCCAGTTGGAAGGGACAGGCTTCTCCAGGCGGGACGCAGCCTCGGCTCCAGGTTAGCCTGTCGGGCCCTGTAGCAGACAGAGGTGCTTCCCTTTCGGGAACGGGTCACAGACCTTGCCCCAGGTTCAGCCCCTTCACTCAGGTTCAGTGCTGCCACCTGTCTGTCCCCTGGCTGTGTGGGGCTTCTTCCTCTGCGAGTCCTGTGGAGCAAATGTGTTTCTCTTCCATGTCAAAAAGCAATCAAGAGGGCAAGACACATTGCCCCCTCAGGACCCTTTCTGTGTCATGGGACTTTGGGGACCCGCATTGCCAGACCATGAGGCCCCAAGACCAGGGTCCTGATTGGTACCTGCAGTAGTAACAGCTCCCCATGACCTGCAAGGCCAGGTTCCCCAGAGACAGCGGCGCCACAGCAACAATAAAAAGGACCTGTGGTTTTGTGTGTCCTCTCTGCTAGCCTTTAGCAAGGGGTCGCCTTACCCTGCTGGTTATCTGGGGCAAAGCACACAATTGTCTGCTGGCTGCATGGAGGGCACGAAGTGCAGGGCATTATGCTCCTAGGACAAGGCTACAGAATAATCAGTTGCGGGTATAGCCCTGTAACTCTGCCCCTAGCTGTCCCATGCCCTGCACCCACCTCTGCCTGCTTTGGTGAGCAGTGGTCACCAGCGTGCACATCTGCTAGAACAGCTGCAGGAAGCTAATATGCACCTGGTTGGTTGCTTCCCAAAGAGGCTGGAGTCAGAGGCCTTTGGCCTGAGCTATTTCCAGCCCCCTTTCTGTTGTTTACTTTTTAAGTGGCCCTGGTTGGGCCCGAATTTGTGAGCCTTGTGCCTCAGCCTCCCGGAGTGCTGGGATTATAGTTCTGGGCCTTCATGCTTGCTCATCCTCAACCCCCCACCTTTTTTGAGACAAAGCTGAGCAAATTGCCCAGGCTGGCCTCAAACTGGGATTTCTCCTGCCTCTTCCTCATAGTGCGGGCTTATAGGCGTGCACCGCCATACTTGGTTCAGCCAAGTATGGTTTGTGTGAAGCAGGGCTTGCTGAGTTGCCTGGGTTGGCCTTGAACGTGAGATCCTCCGGCCTGAGCCGGGCCTATGCAGGCACCATCACACTGGGCTCGGTTAATGTTATTTCTTCGCTGTTTTGTTCATACTGGCTTCCTGATGATTACTTTCCTCTAAATACAGGAGGATTGTTTTCTAGCGTCTAAGCTGTGGATTCTGCCTTGTAAATGGCCTAACTTCATGCCCTATAAGTATCTGGGAGGAGACTCCAGTCCTTCCACTTCTCCTGAGTTACTGGAGCCCCGGCCCTATGCAGGGCTGTGTGAGGATGGTGGGGACAGTTGTGGTCAGTGCAGCGCTGCAGCTGCTGAGGCCCCAGGCAACTGGAAGGCTGGTTCTGGATGGGACGGTGCTGTGAAGGAGGCTCACTGCTGCGCCTTCCAGCCCCAGCCCAGGTCCCCACTGCTCAGTGCTTCCTGGGATGCCTGCTGTTTCTGGCATCTTTCCCTTACAGGCAGCCCCAGCCCTCAGCCACCTCCAAACCCTCCCGAAAGTCAAAGCTGTAGCTGCCTTTACCTCCCATGTCTGTCCCCTATGAGCTCCCGCAGCTGGGAGTCCGTGTTCCTCAAGGTACCCTAATTTTCCAAGTTGTAGATTAATGGGAAAGAATGACTCTCCATGGAGGCCTTTTTGTTTTACGAGCGTGTGTGCATTTTTGTTGGAGCTAGGCCAAAAAGTTCTTTCTTTTTCAATTACGCAAGAGCTCATTTCATAAAGACCTGGCCCGAACTTGAGGATCTTGAGGATGCCGAGGCCTGAGGCGGCCCTGAGTCTGCTGGGTGACATCCTGGGCGGGTTGTTAAACTGCGCCTTTCCCTGTTGGAGTCGTCATTGCTCACTTCTGTATGCCCCGAGCCCGAGCCCAGGCGCAGTCTAGATCTTGGCTTCACGCCATCTCCGCATTGTTTATGCCAACTTTCCAGCTGGCATTGCTGTCCTCTCTGTCAACAAAAGCAAGGCGTTTGGAAGCTCACTGAGCAGTGTGATCTGGTGGGCACAGTGGAGAAGCTGGCTGCGGTCCGTGCCGCTGTCGTGGTTGAAGGTCCCCCTGCATGTTCGGGATCTGTGGTGACTGTCACAGGTGCTCCACGCTGGACTCTGTTAACTCTGAGTCCTTCCTGGAGGTGGGAGAACCAGCTGTCTGTCTGCGCTGCAGGTTGTTTTGTTGCTAGCACATTAGCGCCTTGGTCACTGTGCTGGGGTTAGGAGTGTGCTCCACGTGACTCTGTTCTGCGAAGGACCCTGGGTGTCCCTGCACCCCATTCCCAGGCCTGGCAGCTTTCCTACGTTCTTCTTCTACCAGGAGTCATGGCCACCTTTGCCCTTTCAACCCCAAAGGAACCCAGATCCCTAAGGTCACGGCACAACGTGCTCTGCAGTCTTGTGCAGGGGGCTCTCCGGGTCATGACTGTGGTCTGAGGACATCAGAAGACTGTCTGTCAGGCTACTCAGCCCTCGAACCAGATGTTCTTCTTGATGCCTGGGCCTCCTTTGCCCACCGTTGGCCACCACTGCTCGTCTCCTGCATTCATGCACGAAGCGCCACCCTGTCCTGCTGTTTGAATGACAGCTTCCTGGTCTTGGCCTCATTTAAAACATAATTCTTAGAATTTAATCACTACCAACCAGAGAGGTCATATTTCTTCCTCTTAAAGACTATGCCCTGTGTGTGTGTGTGTGTGTGTGTGTGTGTGTGTGTGTGTGTATGATACTGGGCATCAAACCAGGGCCTTTGTACTGAGCTATACCCTCAAACCTCTTTTATTTTATTTTTTAAAATTTTGAGACAGAGTCTTGCTGAGTTGTTAAATTGTCCTGGCTGGGGCTCAACCCCGTAATTGCTCCTGCCTCAGCCTCCCTAGAGACTTTTTTTTTTTTTTGAGATAGGGTCTTGCTTTGTAGTTCAGGCCGGCCCCAAGCTCAGCCTCAAACTCACATCACAGCAATCCTCCTGCCTCTGCCTCCCGAGTGCTGGGATTACAGGCGTGAGCCACCACGCCCGGCACTGTGGTATGTGGTACTGGTTGCTACTAGATGTGAATCTCCACTCCCAGTATTGTATGTGGTTGCTGGGGAATCGAACCCTGGCCCTTGTGCTTGCAAGACAGGTGCCGGAACCACTGAACTAACTCCCCAGCCTGAGACTTTACTTTTTAAGAACAATTTTAAGTTCACAACAAGAGTGAGCAGAAGATATATGCATGGCGCATGTGATGCTGCCTCCCACAGGCACAGTTTCTTCATCGTCACTGTGTTTCCCAACCTGGCCCACCTGTAACCTGGATGCGTCCTTGCTGGCCAGGAGCCACGCTTGACATTGGGGTGCACATTGCTGGAGGTGGCTGTGTGTCCACCCTGCAGAATCGAACATTGTTTTCAGTCCCTGTCTCTCCCTCTTTTCTAACTCTTGGGATCCGTTGAATTCTCTTTTTCTTTTCAATGCTGAAGGTTAAGCCAGGGAACACCAAACTCCGTCCCCAGCCATCTTTACATCTTTTAAATTTTGAGATGAGGGCTTTGTTGGTTTCCTCGCCTGGGCTTCAGTGTGCAGTCCCTACTCGGCCTCCCGAGTAGCTGGGCTGCAGATGTGCAGCAGCGAACCTCAGCCACTGCTTTTCTCCATAGTTTGTTGTTTCCAGAGCATCTTGTAAGGGTTGAGAATTCCTTATCTGAGAGGCTTGGGACCAGAGTGCTTTGCATATCAGATTTTTTTGAATTTTGGGATATTTGTATATACATAAAGTATCCTGGGGATAGGGCCCAAATCTAACACCAAAAGTATTTGTTTCATACGTGTGCCTTCTATCCACATGGCCCAGGGTGATTTTATGCGCTGGGGTGCACCTGTATTTTAACTGTGACCGTCACGCAGAATCAGATGAGGAATTTTCCACTAGGGGCAACATGTTGGCTTAAGAAGTTTTGGATTTGGAGTGTTTGGGGTTTTAGATTTAGGCGTGCTTGAGGTATGGCTGTGATCACATCATGCTGTAGGCAGCCATTTCCGGTGGGCTTCATGGCGGGACCCACCCAGCTTCCTCCCTGCATTTCCGTGGCGTCACAGCCTGGCTCTTCTCCATGCTGAGCCATGCTCCCTTATCTGGTTGGACTAGAGCCTATTTACCCATCATTTGTTGCAATAAACATCCACATACAGATTTCTGCTTTGTTGATCTTTTGTTTTAGGTCGACAGAAAAATGAGCAGAAAGTATGAAGAAGACCACACACACACACACACACACACACATAGAGTCACATTCTGCCATTCTTTGTGGTAAATTAAATTATGTAGAAGGGCACGTTTCCGTCACACTCAGTGTTGCACAATGTGGTCGGGCAGTCCCTGTGACCAGTGGCAGCACCGTGTGTCCCAAAGCTGCTTCTTCCTCCCGACTGGGACCAGAGCCCCTCCAGTGCAGTCCTTCCTGACCGCTGCCCCACCCCACGCCAGCTCGGCCCAGGCCCTGTCTTGCTCTTCCTCCCTCCTGACAGCGCCCTCGGAGGACAGGACCCTAGGTGAGACCCTGTACCCTACCCAGAACAGGCACACCTGTCCCCTTGGGGACCTAACCCACTGTAGGGCCCCCCGGACCTCCTGAGTCCTCTTCTACATGTAGATAGGGGGGCCCCGATGCCCAGCCATGCTCTCTCCTGGACACCCCTGCCTTTCCCACGTGGGTTCCTACAGGTGGGTGTGGGGTGCCAGGCTTGGATGACAGGACCCTGTGCCCCTCAATTCCCCTGTGACCCCCCTGTCCCCCTGTAGTTGTGGGGAGGTTGGGCTGGGTGAGGTTCGGGCTTGCAGTGCCCACTCTCTCTGAGGTCCTCCACCCCCCGCCATCTCTTCTCTCTTATTTGTCACCTCCAAAGCTGCTGCCCTCGAGGAGCCCAGCCCTGGGAAGTCCCCCTCATTAGGCCACCTGGCCTGGGCTCACTTCCTGAGAGGTCCCGGCTGGTGGCCCTGGTGTTCTCACAGAGTGCTGGACACTGACTTCCGCACTTCTCCTGTGACCCTGTGGGCTCACCTTCGCCTGCCTGGTTCTTAGGGACACACTGAGGTACAGAGCCATGTCTGGGCGATGAAACCCACAGGATTTGAGGTACATGCTGCACCGCCCCCGAGCAGCGGTTGGGTTACGGGACTGCACTGCATGGGCACCCCCGTACCAGGCGCTGCCTGGGGACGCAAGTTTACTCATCCGAGAGAGAGGAACATCGCACTGGGAAGGTCTCTGTCTTTGGAGCCACCATGCACCCCAGTCCTCCTTAGTCAGTGTCCAGAGGTGGGGTGGGGACAAGACACTCCACCCTGGGACACATCCTTATCTGTGCAAAAGGGCCCATAAGTGGCGGGTTGCAGGGAGAATAGAGAAGGCCGATAACAGCTGGAAGCACATGTACGCATACATTGCAATGAGCGTCTGTGTATAGTATGTAGTGTGCCTGCGTGATGTATGGGGTACTGAGGGACATCTATGTGGTATATGTGGCCTGTACTGTGTGTGATGATACGGATGTATGTAGCGTGTGGATGTGCATACACTATGTGTGCATGTTTTTGTGTGGTGTGTGGTGCACCCACAGGCAGCTGCTGCCTGCCTGGCTTGGTGTGCCTGGCATGGGGCAGCCACACGGGTCCACAATAGCCAGCAGTGGCTGTTCTCCTGGGGTCTGTCTGCCTGACCTTGTGTGGCGCAGGAGCCCAGCTAGGGACCCTGGTACACTGTCATTGTCATCAGTAGCAGGCGTGTGGTTCCCGCAGTGGGAGCCCTGCACTCCAGGCCAGCACACAGGGAGGTGTGACCGGCCGTGCGGGGCCCAGCCTGGATGGAGGGGGAGCCCGTGGGAGGGTACACGCGTGGGCCTCGCTCCTGGTGCAGGCGGTGTGTCTCACACAGGACAGGCTCGAGGGTGGAGTCGCGGCGGGGACTGGGGCAGCTGTGGCCATGTGCTTTTGAGAGTTTGCTGGAGGCCACTTGGGAAGCTGTGGCACATGAGCCCAAACTGCCTGCTGCGTGGTTAGAGCCCAAAGACGCGTATTTTCTTTTTCAGTCCTGAGCATTGAACCCAGGTCCTCCACCCCGAGCTACAGCCCAGCCCTTTTTTGAATTTTAAGAAAAGGTCTCACTCACATGCTTAGTTGTCCCACTGGGCTCGAACTTGCAATACTCTTGCCTCAGCCTTGTAGAGTGCTGGGTCTGTAGTTGTGTACCTTCCACACCCAGTTCTAAGAGTTTTGTCTTTTAAAACTTCTCCATAAAGTTTTTATATTTAAAAAAAAAAAAATCTCGGGTCTGAGGTTTAGCTCATGGGTTCTGGTGCTTTCCTGGCAAACGCAAGGTCTGAAGTTTAATCCCTGGTAACCACATACCACAATACTGGGCATGGTGACTCACACCTGTAATCCCAGCACTCAGGAGGCAGAGGCAAGAGGATTGCTGTGAGTTCAAGGCTTGCCTGGGTTATACTGTGAGCTCAGGGCCAGCCTGAACTACAAAGTGAGATCTTGTCTCAAAAGAAAAAAAAAATTCAGCTCTTACTAAGCTATAATCAACTTATCTGTTGTTATCAGGCAGATAACCAAATAAACAATAAAAGCAGAAAGTAGCAATAAAAACAGCATAACCCCTCACCGCTGAACTGGTTGACATTCAGGACCTTTTCAGGTAAATGCACACTTTCAATTGGGCTTTTTGAAATATCAAAGGTACTTTGTTGGAAATTAAGATCATAAGAAAAAAAGAAGAAAAGACAAACAGGAAATTAGGGGAAAGCCATGTGACTGTGCCTAAGGATTCTGACTTTTCTGTATAGAGCCTCTTAACAGCTAGAGATATAGCTCGGTGGTGTTGTACCTGGCTGGAAAGGCCGAGGTCCTGACTTTGATCCCGGGTGCAAAAAAGAAGCAAAACCTCATCAACAGAGATAGGGCTTCTAACCCACTGCCTGAGACGTTGCAGGGCATGCCAATAGAGAATTCACTGGCGGGACAAAAGTGACTAAAGAGCTGAGATCATCCGCTCCAGTGAACTGGGCGTCAGATAACCGCTTTCCTGTTGCCAAACTGGCTGGATTATCCACTGGGCGCCATATTGAGGGAGATGATCAAAAATCCCAGAAACAGCCTTTGAAAATAATGAGGCTGTGGATGCTGATGTATGTTCAGAGTTACGATTGAGGCCCCAAGTGTCAGTTTGGGAATGGTGTGTCCGTGTCTTGCAGGTGGCTGTGGTGCTGGAGGGCCTGCCGGCAGTCAGACGCTAGGCTGTGGTAATAAGGGGGCTGCAGCATCCAGTTAACAGAGGCCGGCCACTTAAACAATACACGTTTATTCTCTCAGTTCTGGAAACTGCCAGTCCAGGGTTAAGGTGGTAGCAGGACCGGTTTCTTGTACGGCAGGAGGGAAGTGGCCTTCGCAGGCCTCCCTCCCCGGCTGATGGGTGGCTATCTTCACAGTCACACACCGTCTCATTCTGCAGGTGTGTCGGTCTCCAAGTTTCCTCCACTATAAGGGCTCCAGGACACGGGATGAGTGCTCATCACAATGGCTTCATTGTCACTTGATCACTTCTTCAAAGTCACCTTCTGGGGACTTTGACAATTTCAACACATGAATTGTAGAAACATGCTCTAACTCATAACACCCACGGAAGATGTATTTTTCATAATACTGAAAGCAAGCTATGAATTTTTGATTCACTTTTAAATAAGACATAGAACAGTGGAAAATAAACACATACTGTTGCATCCTGTGGTTTATAGGCTTCTTGGAGTTTGATGGAGACCACAGGTTGAAAGCAGATTAAGTTAGATGAAAAAGGCTCACCAGAGAGCAAACAGCTGTCTAATGTTTAACAGACACTCGTGGGTCCTGTGTGTTTAGAACCAGGGCGCCCAGGTGTCCAGGTCAAGGAGGAGCCAGAGTGCTGCCCCAGGGAAGTCCCAGGACGCTCTCTCCTGAGTGACTGGCACTGGGCACCTATTTGATCTTTTGTGAAACTGCACTTCTGGGACATATGTCCTGAGGCCATGCTGGGGCCCAGCATCTGCCATGTGTGTTTCAGAATTCCTCTCCAGATCCAAGCACATCCTTCTGGATATCCTTCACGGTGGAAACACGTTGTCACTTAGAGATAGTTTTGATTTTCCAAGCAGAAGAGTGTTATTGGCAGCCAGGTCTGGCGACTCACCGAATCACGGCCACTGGAGCCTCTGGAGGAGTGGCATGATCCTGCCCAAGCTCCGAGTGCCATGGAGGCCACGGCCAGGGCCACGCAGCCAGCAAGCAGGAAAGTGGTGGCTCTGAGATGTGGCACCCCAGATTTTGAAGACATTAAGAAGGTGGGGAATGTATGAATCATTTGTTCATGTTGAGCATGCACTGGAAGGACAGTGTTTTGTTCAAAACAAAACCCCATGTTTTAGGGGCAGGCGTACAGCTCAGTGGCACAGCACCTTCCAGGTAAGTGTGAGGTTTGGAGTTCAACCCCTAGTAATGAAAAAAAAAAAGGAAAGAAAATCCTATGTTTTAAAAATTAATTTCACTTGTTTCTGCTTCCTTTTTAAATGAAGGCTGCTAGAAAATTTTAAATTTTATATGTGGCTCACATTGTGCTTTTGTTGGGGACTGCCTATCTCAGGAAGAGGGTTCTGTTCTCTTGAAAGGTTTATCATTCGTCAAGAATGCTTGAATCCTGGAAATATTGTGGACAGCTAAGTTAGAATGAATATAGGGCTGTTTCAGATGACTGATGAGAAATAGCACTTTCTCCAGTGTGCAGGTCGCAGTGTGACTGTTGTTAATGAGATTCACAACTTGGTTGCCACCTGTCATGGTGTGTGATGAGGTGTTTAGACAACGGCGACCATAGCAATTAAGATGTGGAAAGCCGCTCCCTCGGCCAGGCTGCCCAGGGAGGCTGGCAGGACGAGGAAATCAGAGGAAACCCAAGCTTTGGAATCCCAGCATCAGGCGCTGCTCCCTCAGCATCTCGCCCGGGATGCTCAGAACTGCTTGGTCACACAAGGCAGGTTTGTCGCTGGCCCACGAAGACTAAGGCTGCCAAGCCCTGCACCCGGGGGCTGAGTTGGTTCTGCAGCCCCACTTGGAGCGTGAGGATGGCAAGGGGCACAGGAGAGGCTGTGCTGTGGGGCAAGTGGAATGGGACCCTGGAGACGTGCCTCATCAGGGGCAGGTGAGACTGAAGACTGAGCACCAGGACCTGGCACGGTGACTGTCCATCCTCCTGCAGGCATGGCCAGGCCTGTTGAGTGAGCTGCCCTCCGCCCCAGAGTCTGCAGCTATTGGGCGGAGGGAGCCCTCCATGAGCAGGGGAGATTTGGAGAAGTGTTGGAAGTGCAGACAGTTCCAAGAACAGTGTAACACATCAGGTGCCTCCCCCAACAGGAGCAGCTCCAGGCCCTTTACGGTGGTAAAATCTATGTTCAATGTGCCCTGTACCCTTGTGCTGCCACCACTGCCATCCCCAGGACCTGCCACCTTCCCCAAATCCAAACTCTATATCTAAATCTAAGCCCTGTTTCTCGCACCCAGCCCTTGGAGACCACCTGTCCATTCTCACTCCGAACTAACTTCTCGGGGCTTCCTATGAGCAGCCGGGCAGTACCGCGTCCGTCTTTATCTGGCTTGCATTTCGCGCTCCCTCTCCATCAGCGGTGGGCGCTGATCTGCTTCTGGTTCCTCAGGATTCAGTTGTCTTATGGCGGTGTAGCTAGCTGTTGGTGTCGGGACGTGCTGCTGTTTGCACAGTAGCAGCACTGCCGAGTGACAGGTTGTCTGCATGCATCTATCTGTTAAGGCACACGTGGCTGTCACACAGCCATCATTCTCTGGGTCCACTGACATGGTACCCCACGTATCTTAGTTACTTTCTGTTTCTGACACATCCCGGACACCGACAAGTTAAAGGAGAAGAGTTCGTAGAGGTTTCAGTCTGCAGTGAGCGGGCTCCAAGGCAGGGCGGCTCGGCAGAGGAGAGATGGCCCCTGGCAGGGCAGCAGGAAGCACTGAGCCCTCCTCTTCCCCTTTTTACTCTATTCAGGCTGCAAACATATTGGTTGGTGCCACTACACTGGGCCAGGCCTTCTGTCATTCATACACAGAATCCTGCCAACCTAACCCAGTGCCACACACCCATGACCCAGTCTTTCCGACTGAGCACATGAAGCTTCGGGAGGACCTCTGGTGTAAGTCCTGACGGTGTGTCAGAATGTCCTTGCTTAAGGCTGGAGGTGACCTATGTACCACACTTGGTTTCCCCACGTGCAGTCCATGACGTGATTTTGGATAGATGGTTGGGGACAGATGAAGCGAAGCCCCGTCTGTGGAGCAGTCCTGCGCCGGGGTCCCCTGCACGCTCTTAGGAAGCCTCACGCCTTGGCCTCCGAGGCTCGGTTTGCTGTGTCTGCTTGTGAGCATCCTCCGTTGTTCAGACTGTTTCTGGCTCCTGTAGGTGCAAAGTGGCTGCGAAGCACCCTCCTGATTGGCTCTTTGTAGAGTGGGTTAAGGTTTCCACTCAAGACTCTTCCAAATTACTTTACATGTATGCTATAGCCCATGTGCTCTATGATTGATGACAGGGCGCATACTGATAGATCCTTCGTAAATGTGGTAGTGCACATCTCTAATTCCAACACTTGGGAGGCTGAGGCAGGAAGATCACTGAAAGTTCGAGGCCAGCCTGGGGTATGCTGGGGTATGTAGTAAGTTCAAGGCCAGCCTGAGCTACATAATGAGACTTGTCTAAAAAAAAAAAAAACCACACCAAAATACAAAAAACACAACAACAAAACAGGGCCAGGGATTTAGTTCAATGATTCTGGTATCTGCCTTGCAAGCATGAGGTCCTGAGTTTGATCCCAGTAACCGCGTACCACAGTGGTATGGTGGCTCACACCTGTAATCCCAGCACTTGGGAGGCAGAGGCAGGAGGATTGCTGTGAGTTCAAGGCTCACCTGGGCTTTGAGTTCAGGACCAGCCTGAACTACAAAGTGAGACCCTGTCTCAAAAAGCTAAATCATGATAATACTAATTTTAGTTGAAATATTGTAAGTTAGGAATACGTTTAGTCCAGCTCACGGCTCAACATATGCGTCCTCTGCCCAGCATCTTGAGAGAGGCTCCTATCAAAAACCGCTAGCCTGGGAAAAGACCCAGACTCAACGTTGACAGCCAGTGGGGCATTTTCTCTTCTTTTTCTTCTTTCTCCTTATGTGCCTTTGTCAACCCACCGTTAGGAGGGCTGGACTTTGAAACGCCATCCCAGGGCGTTTCCTGAAAGTCTCAAGGGGACCAGATCTCCTATGCCCAGCCCTACCCCCACAGCCCAGCCAGGCCCCCAGCGCCTTTTCCTCTGCGCCCTCCTGCCGTCAGGTCTGAGGACCCAACACCGCCTTCCCAGGCAGCGTGCTGTGGGCATTTGGTTTGAAAGTGAGATTCTTCCCACATTTATTAGCTCCGTGGTTTTGTTTCTGTGTGACTTGCCCATTTTCTCTATTAAGATTTTTACTTTTTACAAAGACTTTGAAGGCTTTATATATTCTGCTACTGATTCTTTTGTTTCAAGTGTTGTAATGAATTATATAGTCCTTCAGATATCTCTGGCACCATGGGCATCAGGATGCTCGGGAAGACTCAGGATGGGAAGAAGGCTGGGAAGGGTGAGGAGGGCAGGTGTGAGTCCAGGGAGAGGACTCCTGAAGGTCTGTGAAACTGCTCCTCGGGAGTGAGTTCCTCCAGCCTAATAGTTCTCAGAGGTGACAACTTGGTTCCCTGAGTTATTTATAATGTCTGGAGATGTCTTTAGTTATATTGGGAGAGGAAGGGCCAGTGCTATATGCTGGGCTGAGCCCAGGGAGCTGCCCAGCACCCTGTACGCCGCAGGATGCCCGGACGAAGAGCACCCAGCTGAGCCGGAACCGCCTGCCCTCACAGCCCGTGCTGGCTGGGCCTGTTGCATGGTTAACCAGCACCCCAGGGACACCTGGTGCATGTCACGACCCTGTCCGCCAATGCTGCCCTCTGTCCTCCCTGGGCAGGTCGTGACGAGCCCTGCTGGGCCGAAGCGTCGGAGGATGGAAACACGCACCCAGGGATGTCTCTGGGCCGCCTCCTTCGCCGAGCCTCCTCCAGAGCCTCGGACCTCCTGACCCTCACCCCCAGTGGCAGCGGGGGATCCCCCTCTGTCTTGGATGGAGAGATCATCTATTCCAAGAACAATGTCTGTGTGCACCCGCCCGAGGGGCTGCAGGGCCTGGGGGAGCATCACCCAGGTGAGCCAAGGAGGGGACCCCAGAGCTCAGCCATGGGGAAGGGGCCCCAGAGGGTACAAAACGGTGCAGAGATTTCCACATCTAGGGCCCAGGATGGGAGGTGTTTGGGCAGGAACCCTGGAAACCACAATCCCATTCTTCCTGCACCCACACTGGGAATCGGGCCAGAGTTCTTCACGGGCTATGCAGGGTTGAGGTGATGAGGGCTTTCCAGACGCCCTCTGTGTGCACCACAGCCATTGGGGACACTCCCACAGTCCAGGGCACACTTTTCCCGTGCCTTTGACACCTCCAGCAGAGCCACAGGGGAAGGCAGGGCCAGGCTGTGCTCTGGGCCCGAGCACATACAGGAGGAGGTGAGAAGCCATCCCGGAGTGGAGTCTGTGCTGCCCAGTCCAGCTCACGGAGGCCACAGACCACTTACACGGTGCCCACCCCTCTTCCCCTGTGGCCCACAGCCACCCCAGGTCCAGGCTCCCACGCTGTGCACCAGGCTGGAGGGCACAGGTGCAGTCTGGGGCAGGTGTGCTGGTCTCTGAGTGGGGCTGTGAGGGTGTCACTCTGGGCACAAAGCAGAAAGAGCAGCAGTTGCCCAGGGGTCCCGTGGGGCATTTGTTCTGGGATCTGGTGGACCGAAGGTTGGGGACAGTGTGGGTGGAGGTCTCGGGCTCCTGTCCCGTCCCGTCCAGCCTCACCTTCCTGGGGCTCTTCCTCATGCAGGCTGACTTCCTCTTGGGGAGACTGGAGTGGTATCCAGGGTGTGCTGGCTGGAGCCAGAGTCCTGAGAGGTGTGGACAAGGGCACAGGCTCCAGGGGTTCACGTGGGTGAACCTCCCAAAGCGCCTTTGGGCTGCACTGGGAAATGGCGCTTTTCCCCCAAAACCAAGTGCCCAGCCGCTCACTGCTGCCCTTTGAGAACTATTCTCTTTCCCAGTCACAGCTAGTATGTGACACCAGGGCTCATAGCAACGTTGGGAACTGGGCCCCACGTCCAAAACACTGTACTTAGAAAAGGAAAGAGCCGGATGCCCTGGCTGCCCAGAGTCGAGCACCGGTAGGACGCTGGTTTTGAGGCTTCTGGGCCTCCCTACTGGTTTGGGCGCGTGCAGACATGAGGGCCACATGCCTGGCAGGGCTGGGAACCTGAACCTGGGGTCACTTGTTCTGGGAGGGGCACAGGGGGGCTGCTGCTTGGGCTACTGTCCCCAGACCCCCTGTGAGAGCTGTGCTGGGACAGTGCCCATGGTGCAGGTCTGTGGTGACCTGCCAGCCTTTCAGCTCAAGGCCGCGCTGCACCCTCGGCAGGTGCTGTGCTGAGCATGGTCTCTGAAAGCAGAACCTCCGGCAGGCAGCCCGGGCTCTAACCCTGCCCTGCCGCTCCCTGCAGGGTACCTGTGTTTGTACATGGAGAAGGACGAGTTGCTGGGCGCCACTCTCATCCTGGCGTGGGTCCCCAATGCCCGCATCCAGAGGCAGGATGAGGAGGCCCTGCGCTACATCACCCCTGAGAGCTCCCCAGTGCACAAGGCCCCGCGCCCTCGGTGCCGCCGCACCCTGAGCACGGGGGTCCCCCGCCAGGCCTCCCCTGTGGAGCCGAGGCCCACTCTGACCCCCAAAGACGAGGACATCCTGGTGGTGGCCCAGAGCGTCCAGGATGCCGTGCATATCAGCCCTTCGCCTGAAGATGGGGAGAAGCTGGCCCCAGAGCCCAGGGTGCACAGTCAGCCTGCCCACAGCGACTCCAGGACGCTCTCTGCAGTCAGTTTGCAGGAGGGCACCGAAGAGGGCCCAGAACCGGAACCGCGGCCTGAGGCTGGGGAGGAGGAAGGCTCCCTGGAGCTGTCGGCCGATGGCGTCAGCAGGGACAGCTCCTTCGACTCTGACTCGGATGCCTTCTCTTCGCCCTTCTGCCTGTCGCCCATCAGTGCAGCCCTGGCAGAGGGCGGCAGCTCAGCATTCCTGGAGAGCGAGGGCAGGTGAGTTCCCCAGGGGGCCCACAGCAGCCGGGGCCATCGGAGGCAGCTGCACTTGTGCCCCGGCCAGTGCTGCAGCTGCTCACCTGCCCCTCTCATCCTGCTCTCCCCGGGGTGCCCGTGCCCCTGCCCCAAGGCAAGGGCCAGGAGTTGGGAGTCATCACTCGCTGCCTGGCTGATGGTGCAGGAAGCACACTGGGCTCCGTATTTGTTTCTCCTCTTCCTCTGGCAGCCTTGCCAGACTGAGCAGCCTGTCTGGTCCTCATGTAAAGGCTGGAGTGTCACTTCTCCCTTTGGCAAGGGTCTGGGAGGCCTGTTGGCCTGTCAGGCTCACCGCGCTGGCTTGAGGTCACTTTTGTGTGATGCTTGGTCCCCTGTCAGGCCTGTGTTCAGCTGGCAGCCAGGCGGCTGGCCTGTGGGGACTCCTGGACTCTTCCAGCCGTACAGGTGGGAAGCATGGCAGCTATCATGCCCATGGGCACTGTGATGCCAGGCTCCTTGCCAGTGGACAGGGCACAAGCTGCCCTTGGGGGCAAGAGTCCCCTGCTCCTGCACCATGGACGCAGGTGTTCCAGACTTCCTGGGCTGGGGGTGTTGTCCTGGGCTCACTCAGTTTAGCAGAAATAGCGGTACTAAGACATTGGTTCATCATGCTAAATCATGGTTAAGCCATGTGCTGGGGATGCACTGAGGGCGCTCGGCGTCTCTGGTGGGGTGTGGGTTTGCACAGAGGGGAAAGGGCAGCTTAGAAGAGGTTAACAATTCGCTGGCGGTCACCAGTCAGGGCACAAGCCAAGCCTGGATTTGGACCTGGAGGGTTCTGCACCAGCCAGGGCTGGCGCGCAAGCATCCACACCGAGCAATAGGAGCCAGGAAGCAAAGGGCAGGGTTAGGGATGCGTGCTTCCTGGCTCCAGCAGGAAAGGACTTGGGATGGATTCTTTCCTCATTTATCCCCTCAATGAGATTGTTCCTTTGAAGCCCAGGGTGAACTGCTCAAGCTCCTCTCCACTCTTTGAGAGCCCAGATAAAGGAAGAGATCAGCCATGGCGAGGAGTCCAGGTGCCTGAGAGGTTTACTTAGCCTCAGGATCTCTGAGCCCTGCCACATTCCTGGTCAGTACCCTGTGGGTTCAATCTTGCGGACCCTGGGGTCCAGCTGGGCTCTGTTAGAGCTCCTCCTGGTGGTGCCACTCAGGTAGTGCAGCGTCCCTCCTGAGCCCGGGTCCAGCCAGGTGCGGTGGACTGCTTCTCCCACTTCTCCCTTTCCCCTGACGGAGAGGTGTAGCCCAGTCTGCTCTGGGTCGGGGCTGAGGGTGAGGTGACAGAACCGGAGCACAGCCTGCCTTGTTCAGCTCTCTGCCCTGCTGCTCCATACCATCAGGGGCTTGCATCTGGGCTCAGGCACGGAGCTGAGAAACTCCCTTCCTTCCTAGAACCTGTTTCCCCGCCATAAGCTGGCGTACTGATAGCCACTTTACAGGGGCATCAGGGGAAGCGGTGTCCCCTGGGCTCACCTCACGGGTGTGCAGCCCTGCTGCCCAGCTGTCTCCACACGCTTCCAGAGCAGCAGTTCTCCCTCAAGGCCCACATGGCCCCAGGCACACACACTGCTGGGGAGATGGGCTTGTCCCAACCATAGGGTGGGTACAACCCTAGCTGGAGGCTGCGGCTCCGGCTTGCAGCAGGCTGCCCTTGCGATCAGGCCTTGCCCCAGACCTCACCTCTCCTTTGCCTGGCTTCCTGTCCCCTCTCCTGATCAGCCAGCTAGACTATGAGACTCAGCTCTGTGGGGCCCTAGAGTCAGGACGTTCCATCGCCCCGACCCTGCAGAGCCTCTTTCCCTACCCCGCGCTGCTCCCCTGATCCAGGCCGCACACTTCCGCCTCTGGCCGATCTACTTCGTCCGTGGCTTCCCCCACCTGCTCTATAATCTCTTGCCTCAACGGGCACACTAGCCAAGTCTCCCTAGCGTCGCTCCAGCGGCAGAACATCGGATAACAGCTCCGCGTTGGCACTTTCCATACATCATACGTGGGGTTGGTGTTGCGGTTTGAGCACCCGGTCTCTAAAAGATTCCCCATCACTGTTCAGGACCTGTAGCAGACTTGAGAAGCACCTCTGTGAAGGCTGAGGAGGAGGGGCGTCAGGCGGAGATTGGCGGGCTGGGCGCGGGCAGCAGGCGTGGCCCTGAGGACTCCACCCCACACTACCCCACCCCTGCGTTCCCCATTAATTACCAGGACTCCTCCGGCCACCCAGGGCAGCTGGGCAGGGCAGGTAGTTTGGCTCGCGGGCTCCGTCTAGTGACAGAATGGAAGAACTACATGTGCCGGCTGAGTACCTGGCTGGGGACCGGTGGGAGGACAGGTCCGAGGACTGGAGCGTCCCCCACACTTTTTGTTTGCCAGGTAGTTCAAAACGGCCGAGTGGCTAAACATGTCATGTCCCCTGGGATCTCTACACTCGTGGGTCACTTGTGTGTACGGCCGGACGCTGCCACGTGTGGAGGCCGGAGCTCCTTCCCGCTCCCCCCAGCCCCAGCCTGACTGGCCAGGAATCTGTGGCCAGAGTTCAGGGCCCACTTGGGGTGGCTGCCGTGGACTGGGCCCAGCCTGGTGCGCGCCACACCCTTGCTCAAGGTCTTGTGCGGTGAAGGTGCAGCCGGCCGGCGGCCAGCGCGTGATGGTGAGGAAGGCGCGAAACGTCTGTAAGTCCAGGTGCTTCTTCTGGAACTTGTCTTATGGAGGAGCCCAAATTACAGAAAGAAACAAAGCAAAATACTGCGGGAAGAGGTTCATCGGGGTGTTCTTTACAACTCTTAAAAAGGAGAGCAGGTGGCAAACCGACCCAGCCTCGTCTCCTGAAGGAAGGGATCCCGCACGAGAGGCTGCCAGGGCACCTTTGACAGGGATAGAGGCACCATGCCCCCAGACTCAGACGGGGCAGCACGGGGGGAGAATATACCGGTGCACGTGGCCACTGATCAGAGCAGCGCTGATGGTGCCAGTGTGATGAGAACAGGCGGGGCCTGAAGCACGAGCGCCCAGGTCTGGGCACCCGACAGCTGCTTGCTTTCCAAGGCTGAGCACTCAGGTTTACATGGTATAGATTCGTGTAAATTTTATTGGCACGTGCTGGACATTCAGGTGAATTGGAAGATAGGCCAGTGTGGTGTCTTAGTGCAACAAGGAGAACTGTTTTTTGGGGTTTTTTTAGGTTTTTTGAGACAGGGTCTCACTTTGTGGTTCAGGCTGGCCCTGAGCTCAGCCTCCAACTCACATCACAGCAATCCTCCTGCCTCTGCCTCCCGAGTGCTGGGATTACAGGCATGAGCCACCATGCCTGGCACTGTGGTATGTGGTGCTGATTGCTGCTGGGCATATGGTATGTGGTTACCAGGGAATTGAACCCGGGCCCTTGAGCTTGCAAGACAGGCGCCAGAACCACTGAGCTAACTCCCTGGCCCAGGAGAACTGTTTTTGAAGCAGCATCTTACTTTGTAGCCCAGGCTGGCCTCGAAATCATGATGATCCTTCTGCCTCAGCCTCTTGAATTCTAGGATCACTAGAATTCAAGTGATGGCACCACCACACCTGGCAGTAGATTTTTATTTCTTGAATTTTAAGGATTTCATTCTGATTATATCAATATGAATCTTAGGATGAAAATCATTTTTTGTTTTCCTTTTTTCACCTTTTGTTCTTTTTTTTTAGGTTTTTTTGAGACAGGATCTCACTTTGTGGTTCAGGCTGGCCCTGAGCTCAGCCTCAAACTCACATCACAGCAATCCTCCTGCCTCGGCTTCTGCCTCCTGAGTGCTGGGATGACAGGCGTGAGCCACCACGCCCGGCACTGTGGTGTGTGGTACTGGTTGCTGCTGGGCGTGAGTCTCCACGCCCAGTATGGTATGTGGTTACCAAGGATTGAACCCGGGTCCTTACGCTTGCAAGACAGGCACCAGAACCACTGAGCTAACTCCCCGGCCCTTTAATTCTTTATTTTGAAATAGGATCTCACTAAGCTGGTAATTACTTGGGCTGATTTTGAACTTTTTTTTTTGATACCAGAATCAGGACTTTGCACTTGGAGGCAGGTGCCGGAATCACTGAGCTAAATCCTCTGCCCTGGTCTTGAATTTTGGTCCTCCTGTCTCAGCCTCCCAGAGGGCTGTGACTCCAGGCATGTACTGCCAAGCCTGAGGATTTTTGAAAATCGCTAGACATGTGCTGTCTCTCTCTCTCTCAGGCTGGCTCAGCTCCCCTGCTGTCTGGCATACTTGCTAATGAAGCCCCGGGGCGACCCAGTCCCTGAGGATACTGATGACCTGCCACCCCCACCCCAGCTACCTGGTCAGTGCCTCCCGAGGGCACGAGCACTGCCTCTCTCGTCGGTGCCCTTGGGTCCCAAGGCTGCAGGCCTCAGGAGGATTCTTCTGGACTTCTGCAGGGCCCTGGGGCCTCACTGGTGGGGAGGCTCCCTCAGCTTCTGGGGCTTGTGTTCCTGCCACTCACATGGTCCAGCCCCCACCCTCCTCCCTCAAACCCGCATGCCATCCCAGCTCCCCTCCAGGAGCCACTGGGCCTGTCCTCGCTGCTTGGGCCCAGACCCTTGTCTGCACCTCTGCTGTCCAGCACACCTCCCAGAGGCTGGACATCTCCATGGGTTTGTGCAGCAGGTTTAAGTCAACCTTCTGTGTCAGGGCTTCGGTGTTGGCCTCGTGGCGCTTGATGCCCCTTCTCAGGACAGAGCCTGAATACCGGAGCTGGCCTGCAGCCCTGGCAGAACAGCCTGTGAGCCTCTGATGAAAGAGGGGGTCAGGAGAACCCTGACTCTGGGAAAGCTCTGATCTGAGGGTGCTGTGGGCCAGGCCCCCAGGCCTGTTCTGGTGGCATCCAATTCCCACCCTTGGCTCCCTCTTGTCTCTGGTGGGCATATGGCTGAGGACCGAGGATGGGTGGGTTGCGAGGATGCACAGAGGCTTCTCCATGCACTGCTGCCACCCCACAAAGATGAGCAGACCCAGACACCTTGACCGAGCAATGGCTGTGGGGACGCATGCCCTGATCCCCTAGTGCTCACCACTACAGCCCCTGTGCTCTGCGTGAGCCAGTCCTGGTGCCCAGTGCCACCCCTCCAGGGCCCAGCAGCAGCCGTCTCCAGGGCTGGCAGCCCTTGAGGATCTGTTGTTTGGGTTTGTTTGTGCTTCTGCCGCCGGGAGCTGAGATTTATTTCTTTAAAACATCCCGTCGCTCGACACCCCGCAATCTGTTCTGCGTGGCGTTAGACGAATCTCATCTTCTGTTTCTGCAGCTCTTGGCAGGCTCCACACCGCGTCTCTCCTGGCCCAGCCCCAGGGGTGGCTGTCCCAGCTGCTCTCTGTGCCGGCCGCAGTCTTGCCCAGGTCTCCTGAGGGCCAGGAAGCCTGGCGGCGCCCAGCCCGAGCGGCACCCTTGCGACTCACAGGTTGCCTCCGGCTCATTGACAGGCAGAGCCACCAGCTCCTGGACAGGAGGGACTGCGGGGAACATGGGATGGGTCCCCACTGTGCCAGCCTACAATGAGTGACTCTCAAGGCTGTGGTGCTGGCACAGGGTGTCGCCGAGGTCAGGGGATGGCTGGCGGGGTTGACAAGGCCTCCGGGGTCCAGCAGGTCTTGGGCAGTTGTCCTGTTTTGTGGCCAAG
The DNA here is from genome assembly GCA_004026965.1 of Petromus typicus. Lineage (NCBI taxonomy): Eukaryota > Metazoa > Chordata > Mammalia > Rodentia > Petromuridae > Petromus > Petromus typicus. The sequence goes on along the minus strand of PVIR01007704.1, from coordinate 33,841 downwards.
CACCCTGTTGGGAATCAGCCTCCCGGGCCCCTCTGTCTCTGCATCTTGAATGGGGCCGCTGTGGGGAGATGGTGGGGGGAACTCACGTGCTGCTGGGTACAGGCCCCAGGGCAGAGTGGGTGGGTGTCACCACAGCAGTAAACTGCGGCAGTGCCCGCCAGCATGCCAGCCTTGCTCTGGGTGCTTCATGTGGGTGCCTGAGGGCCACCACATGGCCCTCAGGCTTAAACCTACATGGATGTGTCCTCTCATAACCAAGAACCCGGAAGTGCAGATTCAAGGTCCAAGGAGGGTCTTCCCTGCCCCTGCCAAGCGTGGTGGCCGCATCCTCACACGCCCTCATTTGTCCTCTCTCTTCCTTTAAGGACGCTCGTCCTGGGTCGGCAGCGTCTCTTCAAAGCCTTGTTCTATCCACAGACACCCTGTTTCCGTAAAGGCTACAGCAGGAGTTTCCAGGTGCTGGGGGGTTTGGGGGGCACAAACTGCCTGTCACGTGCTGTGGGGACTGATGCAAGGCCAGTGTCATCGCCCGTTTATAGAGAAGGTGGAGGCAGGATTAAAGTCACCCGCACAGTCACGGCTCACTGCGTTACAGCTACAGCAGCAACTCTGAAGTTAAAAGGGAAAAGCAAAATGCAGAAATGTAGTTGGGCCCGTGTGAAGCCCTGCGACCCTTGTTGCCTGCTCTCTGGACCGTCCGGGTCCCGAGCGGTGGTTTGGGTCTCTGTTTTAGAAATTGGGAGAAGGTACAGGAAAAATGCTTGTGATCTTCCTTCCTCTTAGAGTTGCTGTTCCCACTGGATTTTTTTTTTTCCTGGCCTGTCGAAGTTGGGGGCTGTACCCATTCATTTCCGGGACTGGTGATGGGCTGAGAGCTAATAGTGGGGTTTTTTTCCTTTGCAAACCAAACAGCCACTGCTGCCCCTCTGGATCCACTTGTGTGTTGAGAAATCTGCTGCCCACAGTGTGGAAATAGGCTTGTCTCTGTTCCGCTGACACTGTACCGATGGATACTGAAATTTGCATTTCTTTTTTTTTTTTTTTTTTTTTTGAGACAGGGTCTCGCTTTGTGGTTCAGGCTGGCCCTGAGCTCAGCCTCCAACTCACATCACAATCCTCCTGCCTCTGCCTCCCGAGTGCTGGGATTACAGGCGTGAGCCACCACGCCCGGCACTGTGGCATGTGGTACTGGTTGCTGAAATTTGCATTTCATATCACTTTCACATGCCGTGAAAGACTCTTCTAATTTTTTTTTTTTTTTGAGATAGGGTCTCACTTTGTGGTTCAGGCTGGCCCTGAGCTCAGCCTCCAACTCACATCACAGCAATCCTCCTGCCTCTGCCGCCCGAGTGCTGGGATTACAGGCATGAGCCACCACGACCGGCACTGTGATATGTGGTAATGGTTGCTGCTGGGTGTGGGTCTCCACGCCCAGTATTGTTATGTCGTTACCGGGGATCAAACCCGGGTCCTTGCGCTTGTAAGACAGGCGCCAGAACCCCTGAGCTATATCCCCAGCCCTCTTCTAATTTTTTTGACAGTTAAAAATGCTCGCTGCTATTCTTCACACAGAAACAGGCACACAAATATTTTTATGTTGTTAATAGCTTTATACATAAAGACTTCCAAATTGAAAGCTTCCAAAATGTCACTTAGCAGATGAATGGATACGAAACCTGTGGTATATCCCTACAAGGGCATATTGTTTATCCATAAAAAGAAATAAGCTATTGAGTCAGGAAAGATGAGAAACCTTCCATGCATGTCGCTGAGTGAAAGAAGCCAGCCGGGGCGGGTCCACACAGTACAATTCCAGCTGTGGGACATTCTGGGAAATTCACAAGTATGGAAGGAGAAGAAAGCAGCTGCGGAGCAGAGAGGGTGGGCGGGTGGCTCGGGGTTACAGCAGAAACTCCAAAGCCGTGATGCTGCATACAGAGTGGGCAGCGGGTGGGGCCGAGTGGCTGCTATCCCAGCCCTCTGGGAGGCTGAGACAGGAGGATCACAAGTTCTAGCCCAGCCTAGGGAACTTAGCAGGATCTGGAGTTATAACTCAGTGTGGAGGCCCTCCAGTTCAACAAAACAGAGCACTCCGGAAGGGGACCCTGGGCTAAACTGTGCCCCTTCATTATAACAATGTATCCATATCATTTAATAACTACGTATCCTTATCTAGTTGTAGCAAATGTATCCTACTAATATTAGGAGAAGTGGGGCCAGGGATTTAGCTCAATGGTTCTGGCGCCTGTCTTGCAAGCGCAAGGACCCAGGTTCGATCCCCGGTAACCACATACCTATACTGGGTGTGGAGACTCACACCCAGCAGCAACCAGTACCACATACCACAGTGCTGGGCGTGGTGGCTCACGCCTGTAATCCCAGCACTCGGGAGGCAGAGGCAGGAGGATTGCTGTGATGAGTTTGAGGCTGAGCTCAGGGCCAGCCTGAACCACAAAGCGAGACCCTGTCTCAAAAAACCTAAAAAAAAAAAAAAAAAAAATTAGGAGAAGTGGAATATACATGGGGAGAACATATCCATGAAGAAAACTTTCTGCTAGATATTCCTGTGAACTTAAAAGTGCTCTAAAAATTAGGGGAAGTATGTATGTGGGAGTCAAGTCTACTGATTTTTGTAGAAAGGCTGGGGATGTAGCTCTGAAGTAGAGTGCTTCCTACCTCGAGGGACTCTCGGTCACTGGCTGTCCAAAAATAGCATCCTAGCTTAAGTCTCCAAACAGAAACCAAACACATGGTTTAAACTTCTATGTTGAAGCTGAGTGCTATAGAGCACACCTGTAATCCCAACACTGAGGGAGGCTGAGGCAGGAGGGTTGAGCTCTAGTCTAGACAATTTGAGGACTTAGGGAGATTCTTTTTTTTTTAAGGTTTTTTGAGACAGGGTCTCACTTTTTTGTGGTTCAGGCTGGCCCTGAGCTCAGCCTCAAACTCACATCACAATCCTCCTGCCTCTTCCTCCCGAGTGCTGGGATTACAGGCGTGAGCCACCACGCCCCGCACTGTGGTATGTGGTACTGGTTGCTGCTAGGTGTGGGTCTCCACACCCAGTATTGTTATGTGGTTACTGGGGAATCAAACCCAGGCCCTTGCGCTTGCAAGACAGGCGCCGGAACCACTGAGCTAACTCCCCAGCCCCCTAGGGAGATTCTTGATACAAAATAAGAAAAGGCTGAGGATAAGCTCAGTGCAAAGGCCCTGGATTCCATCGCAGTACCAACACATACATACACACACACACACACACACACACACAGTGGTTTTCTGTGACCCACGAATTTTGGAGTTATTTATTTGGAAGTAACTATAGAGCCACATTTTGCAAAAGATGCACAGAAGACCCCAGTGGTGATACCTATCCATTGTAACCCACTGCCTCCCTGGAATGGGTCTGGCGTGACCTGTGGGTCCCGGGGCTCAGACATTGTCTGTGTGTCCTGTGTGTGAGATCATGTGACACCGCACCAGCGTGCAGAACGTGCGGCACTCGGACACCAACCCTCCGCTCCGGTCCCCATTCCTAATTTCCACCCCACCGTGTCCTACGCGCCCAGAGAAGTGGAATTGTGCAGCACGGGCCTGAGGTGGCTTCTTTTCATTCCATGAGACCTGCAAGGTGACATGTGTGAGACGGTACCTTTCCACTGCTGTGCGGCGTCCATGCCATGCGCGGAAAAAATAGTGTGGAACTATCTGTAGTTTAGGGTTACTACAGTTAAATCTGTCGGGAACACTTGTTCGCTGCTTTTTGTCTGACTGGAAGTTTTCATTTCTCCAGGATAAATCTCCAGGAAATGCAGTTGCTGGGTTACATGGTACCGATTGTTCGCTTGTTATTAAAAAGTTGTTACAGCTGGGCACAGTGGCAGATCCGGCTCTCCAGAAAGCGGAGGCAGGAACATCAAAAGCATGAGCTCAACTGAGGTGACTCAGTGACTGGACAAGACTCTTGTCTCTAAAAGTAGATGATAACTGGTACTGTAGCTGGGTGGGAAAGCCTGGGTCCTGGCTCCGGGGCCAAAACAAACAAGCAGAAGTTCCCTGTTTTCCAGAGAAGTCCAACCATTTTGTAACTCATGAGTGGTTCATTTTTCTGAATCCTTAACACCATTTGATGTTACAATGTTGTTTGTTTTTTGAGAGGAAGTCTCACTGTGTTGCCCAGGCTGACCCTTGAGCTACTCAGGGACTTAAGCAACCCTCCTGCCTCAGCTTCTTGAGTACCCAGGACTGCAGGCACATTGCCTGCCTCAGCTTTTCTTTTTTCTTTTCGCCGATCTTTGAGGTCCGGAGTCAGGTCTCACAGTGCTTTAACTTGCGCTTCCCGAAGGTCCGGTGCTGAGTAGCTTTCCATGTGTATACTTGCCAACTGTGACCCTTCTCTGATGAACTGTTCATGCAAAATGTTCATATTCTAGTGGTTATTTCTGTTTATTATTACTCTCGAGTTTTCAGAACTTCTAAGATAGTCTACAAACCAGTCCTTGGTTGAATATCTAATTTACAGCTATTTCTCCCGGACTGTGGTTGTCTTTTCCTCCCTTCAGCGGGATCTTTCACAAAACAAAACATAGCTTCATTTTGCTTTCATCCAACATGTGCTTTTGAAATCCCGCCCTAGGCCCTGAAGGTGCTCTGGTGTCTTCCTAAATGTCTCAGAGTCACATGCTTTGCAGTTCCGCCTGTGACATACTGCAGTTCACTGAGGTGAGGTGGGAGATGTTTCCTGTGGGTCCCTGCGGTCCAGCACCCTTTAAAAAAGGCTGCGCCTTCTCCCTGGACCACAGGTCTCATGTGCAGAATCAGGATATCTGTCTGGTTCTCAGAGCACACCCGGAAAGGTAAAAAGAAGCGGCAAATGAATTGCAGCGACGACCCAGGACCCCCACAGCGTCACTGCAGTATGGGGTCGACACTGAGGCCTCTGTGAGGGTGAGTTTGCATCGTGGCTTTGTGTAGTGTCCACATGCGCTTTGACCTGGAGCCAGTGGGGGAGGGTCGCCTCATCTCAGGGCTGAGGCCACCAGTGCCTGGGCCTGCGCTGGCTGGCACAGGTCTGCGTGGGCCGATCCACCCACTCTCCGGCCAGCCTTTGCTCATAGACTTCCCTTCCTGCTCTGTTCTGCATAGTGAGGGGCTTCTGGCAGGAGAGGGTTCCAGTGCCTTGTGAGGGAGTCCCGTAGCTGGACCCCTCAAAGTTAGATTCCAGGAGGCACTGACAAGTGCCACCAAGCGAGCCAGCCAGACTCGAGATGGCCCGTGTAGCTGCTACCTTTGCAGAGTGCGATTTGAAGGATTTGAAGGCTCATAGTAGTTGGCAGCCCACCTGGGACTGCCCACCTGGGACTGCCAGGTCTTTGAAAGCTGACCCCTGTCTATTAAAGCTGCCAGGGGAAGGGGGAAATGTGATCCCCCTCCTGAGCCAACCAAAGGGAAGCAGGTTCCAGCCCCTGAGGAGGAAGTCCCTGAGACCCAGCCCAGCACTCCCGCACTTGGCAGGAGGGCTGTGGAGGGCCCAGGAAGGAAGTGCAGCAGCCTCTCCCCCATGGCAGCCCTGAGGCTGGCTCTGCAGGGACAGGACACAAGAGGCTGAGCTGCCCGCTGCATCAGCTCCTGGAGCAGGGTGCCCAGCCGCACTCCCGCGCACCTGGCTCTTGCATCAGCAGCTCAGCCGGCCTGTGGGACCGGGAGCCCTGAGTGTGAGGTCACAGTTGCTGACGCAGCAGGCTTCCCAGCTTCCCAGGCAGCATGGGGGAGCCCGCCTCTGGGGACCCAGCCTGGCTGTCGCAATGTAACCCAATGCCTGATGCAACTCTCCCAAAGTCAGGGAAGTTGTGGGGAGGTGGCTTCTGTCTCAGGTGGAATTATCCCAGTCCAGTGCTGTTTGCCTTCACAGCAAAGTAAACAGGGTAGCTGTTTTCATAGAGGCTCTTGGCTCGTACAGCCAAGATCCCTGGAGCACCTGGGCTGAGGGTGTAAGGGACCGGGGCTCTTTGCGGTCCTTCCCCGTGGGTCCAAGACAAGCGCTCTTGCTTTAGGAACTCTGGGTTTTCCTGACCGTGGAGGGCAGCTGGGCATCTAGCTACACTATCAAAGCCACTTGGCTTGTGGCAGGGATGGGGTCAGGAGCCTAGGGCAGATCTTCGACCTTCCTTCTCTACTGCCAATGGTGCAGGTGGTCCCTGCACGGGGCCTGGCGCCACCATGAGCTGCGTCCCAGCCATCCGAGGCCGTGTGCCTCCGCAGTCACTACCTCAGTTTCTCTGTCATCTGCACAGTGGGCCTGCTGCCAGAGCTGCCCTGAGACTGCCCAGGGGAGGGCTTCTGCACACGTGTCCTGGACTGACAGCCTGCCTGGCACCAGGCAGACTTGTGTCAGCTTTTGTGTTTGTCTCGGCACCAGCCACTCTCAGGTTCCCAGGAGGAAGAGAACCAATACCAGCTTGGGGCTCGAAGCCAGTGGCGCTTCTGTCCCTGCTCAGGGGAGGCCCGGATTGGTGGGGTGACAGGAGAGCGGAAGGTTGGACGCAGAGGTGTTCTGGGGGCAGGAAGGGGCTGCAGGTCTTGTGGTCACAGGAGAAGGTGCCCAGGTGTGTCAGGGCACCCGTTCTGAGAGCAGCGGGTGGGCGGTGCGACCTTCCTGAGAGGTAGCACAGCTGCACCCTACGGATGGTGAAGGCGTCAGGCTCTGTCCTGCCCTGTAAATATTTAAACACAGGATTATTTTTGGTAGCTGCGGCTCTCTCCAAGGCTGGCTGGCTGCCGGCACCGGTGTCAAGTGACAGCGTCTATGGTTCCAGTGGCCTCTGCTCGATTTGGGTCCCAGTCCCCTTTTGGGAGATGGAGAGATGGCCCTCTGCGTCCCCTTCATGGCAGGGCCGATGTGACCAATACGGATCCCGTGTCCCCTCCCTGAGGGGAGCTGAAATTCATAGGTCCATGAGGTGCCAAGACAGCAGTGACAGAGAGGGTCAGAGCCTCCAGGGACTCCCAAGGGTCTCGTGCCCAACAGCCCCCCCACCACAGGATGCATCAGTGTCCCGGGGAGGAGGGCCAGGAGCCTGCAGAGAGGTGGCAGCTGTGCCGGGGACAGACCTAGGCGCAGGACTTGAGAGGCCTGTGTGTTTCCCCTCCCCAGATGGAGTGTAGGCACCGTGGCTCCGACACCCGTCTCTGTTGCCCTGTGCCCTATCGTGGGTGTGGGGGGGGGGGATGGCAGGCGCTGTCACCAGGAAACCGTCACGTGGTGGTGGCACGTCAGCCTGGGAGGGAGCTCCAGGTGCCCAGCAGATGGCAGGCTTCTCCCGGATCAGCAGGGGCCGTGGGCTGGCTCAGCGGCTCCTCCTCCCTCCCCAGCTCTAGACGCCCCTCCTTGCAGGGCCCAGCCCTCTCCACCTGCCTGCTGCCCTCACTCCCCCTCCCCAGCCGGCTCCTGCAGCTCTGCAGCACAGGGACAGACTGGCAAGTCAGCCCAGGCCCCTCCGCCTACCCGCCAGTCTCTGCCTGCTCTCTGGGGTCTGGTGGTGGAGACTTCCCAGCACGGCCCCAGCCCAGCCTGTCTGGAGCCAACAGTAGCCTCCGTGCAGACTGGACAGCGCCTAGACATCCTTGGCCCCTGCCCCAGGCAGGGCACTCAGCTGACATCCCCGTCCCCCCCCCCCCCCCCCCCCCCCCCCCCCCCCCCCCCCCCCCCCCCCCCCCCCCCCCCCCCCCCCCCCCCCCCCCCCCCCCCCCCCGTGACGGTCAGCTGGACACAGCCGCTTCCCGTCCTCTCCACCGCCTTGTGTGGCCTCGCGGACTCCGGACGGGCCCACCAGCCCTCAACGGTGACCTTGTCCAGAATTTACTTTGTGGATGATTCATGGTCCAAATAGAAGTATGAGGAATAAAGAAGATCCTGAGAAGAACTACGAGCAGGGACTCAAATGATACCAGCGTATTCAGGTCCCTGCAACACAGTCCACGATAGTAACGGGTGGCAACAACCCCCCTGTCCACCAGCAGACGAGAGAGAGCACGTGCAGGATTCTCAGGGACTGTCAGGGCCGGAGGGCGGCTCAGGAGAGGGCACTTGCCTCGAGTGTGAGAGGCCCTGGGTCCCCAGAAATGGAAAAGACAGAGGGAGGAAGAAGATAATATTGTTTCTATGAAAAAGGAGGCAGAGTCTGACCCAAGCTGCGTATTTGAACCTTGAGGATATCATGCCTCAAAATATGCAATTGTAGAAATCTAGCCCTGTACGGTGCCACTCCTTCGAGGTCCCTAGAATCAACTGTCAGATGCAGGAGCCACCTGAGTGAAGGGAGCAGAGCCAGGGGCCTGGGCTCATGGGGACAATGGTGTTGACGGCTGCATGCGCTGTGACATATTGATGGGCATTTGTTTTGTTTTGTTTTGTTTTGTTTCGAGACAGGGTCTTGCTTGGTAGTTCAGGCTGGCCCTGAGCTCAGCCTCAAACTCACATCAATCCTCCTGCCTCTGCCTCCCGAGTGCTGGGATTACAGGCGTAAGCCACCACACCTGGCACTGTGGTATGTGGTACTGATTGCTGCTGGGGTGAGTCTCCACGCCCAGTATGGTATGTGGTTACCGAGGATTGAACCATGGCCCTTGCACTTGCAAGACAGGCGCCAAAACCACTGAGCTAAATCCCTGGCCCTTGATGGGCATTTGGAAGCGGCTAAGATGGCACATTTTGTTCCATGTACTTCACCACAGTAAGGAGATCAAGGAAGAGGAGGGTGGGCTCGCCGGGAACTGTCCCAGCGCTCTGGGGAGTCCCGGGAGCCGCAGAGATTGTCCCAGGCCCAACAGTCAGTCTGCAGCTTCAGTTTTGGGAAGTTATGCAAAGCGGTTCTGGCGTCGACTATGGGCAGGCCCTGCTCTCCTTGGTGACACCTGGGATAGTCAGTGTCTTTGGTGCTGACCCTTCCCGGAGAACCCGTGGTGAAGGGCGGCACGTCCTGAGTGAAGCTTCCAGGGCTTAAGCAAGTTCAGGTCTAGGACGACCTTTTCCTGGTGTTCTTATGAACTTCAGAAAATGTCTCTCCCCATCGTTTTCTGGGAATTTGGAAATTTGATCTGAGTTTCCGGGTGTGGACACAAGGCCTGAATGGCAAAGGGGGCAACCCATGAGCCTGAGACTCCGGCTTCCTGAGCCCTGACTTTGGGGCCCCTGCCACCCCTAGAAAGCAGGACCTCTAGGCTGTTGTCTTGGGAATCTAAAAGGGACTGACTTGTCAGGGAACCTCAAGGCCACGGGGTCCCTGGCCATCCCATTCCTGTGATTTCCTTCAGTACTGTTCTGGTGACGCTGGCAGCAGCTGAGATTTCTGCCCCTCTGCCTGTTGCCTCAGCACCGGTTCATTGAAAGAAGGTCCCAGTGTCCCGGCCTTTCAGCCTGCCCAGGCCAGCACAGGCCGTGTCTGCCACAACAGCTGGCTCAGTCTGTGGGACTCGGGCAGTAGAGTGGTTTACTGCCCCCTAACCGGCCTCACCAGGTGGTCGCACCCACTGAAAGGCTGCCGGCGGGGACCCCGGGGAGCTCGCACCCAGCTGCCCTGGCGACATTCCTGTCCTCTCTGGAACTGGATACACCTGGCCCGTCCTGTGTGTCTTGGGTCCAGGGCTGCCGGGACGGATGGGCCACAGCCGTGTCGCCCGGGTTTGGGGTGCTGGGCCGGAGCTCACGGGGGAAGGCCTCTGAGGTCCCCCGGGCCAGCTGGGAGGCCCGAGATCAGGGACGGCCATGGGCTGCCACACCGGGGAGCTTGAAGCTGGAGACTCACCACAGTCTACACAGCTGTCCCAGAGCCTCCCTGGAGGCGGTGCCCATGGAGACTTGTCCCCCTGTGAGCGACAGAGGGTCCCACGCCCTGGTGAGGAGAGCGGCTGCACCCTTGGGATCTGCATTCTTAGATCTCCCATCAGGCAGTCAGACATCTGGATAAAACACTGCCTGTTCGAACAGATCCAGACACCCCTCGTCTCCGTCCTGACCGCAGGGTAGACGGGGTAGGACCTGGTCCACATCCTAGGGCGCTGTGCGTTGTCCACAGTGGTGCGGAGTGTGTGGCCGGATTGTGTACAGAGGACCCGTGCGTCTGAGGGGACTGATTGCCTGCCCATGTCCGAGGCAGCTCAGGCTCGGCAGTGGACGGGGGAGGGGCAGAGACAACCAGCTGGGAACTGAGGGCTTTCTCCAGGGGAGGAGGAGATCCGGGAGCACTGGGCAGAGGTGCTGGCTGCTCAGTCCCCGGGAGGGTCTGATAATGTCGGCCAGAACTTGGAGAGAGGCGCGTTTGGAGTTCTTCTCCACTAACTCCATGGCAAAACCCAGCCCTGGCCTGGCAGCATTTCCTCCTTGGTGGGACTGTGACAGAGTTCCAGGAGCCCCAGGGGCGTGGTGGGTTGTGGTGGGTTGTGGTGGGCCAGCTGCACTAGGACACCTTTCAGTCCCGGGGTGCATCTCTGGCAGCTCCTGGTGGCTCCCCAGTGCTGCTTCCACAGGACACCAGCTGGGAGATGTCCCTGTTCGCACCCCCTTTTATTGCCCCTGAAGTTCAAAGTTCATCCCCCTTTCTTCCCCCACCCTTTCTTTCCTCTTTCCTTTCTTCCTTACTTTTAGTTAGTGAGGATTGAATCCAGAGTCTTCACACTGAGCCAAATACCAAATCCCTTTTAAAAAAAATTGTCCCAAATTTTTATCTGTGAGCATTTGTCGTACATAATGCCAACATTCCTCATGAGGAGGTGGTACATTCATTAAACACATCTTAAATTTTTCATCCTCCTCCCCTTCCCCCTTCCTCCCATCTTCTGGTTCCCTTTCCATTTATAAAAGATCTGTTTCCCTATTTCTTTTTCTTTCTTTTTTTTTTGAGACAGGGTCTCACTTTGTAGTTCAGGCTGGCCCTGAGCTCAGCCTCCAACTCACATCACAGCAATCCTCCTGCTTCTGCCTCCCAAGTGCTGGGATTACAGGCGTGATCCACCACGCCCGGCACTGTGGTATGTGGTTCTGATTGCTGCTAGGTGTGAGTCTCCATGCCCAGTATTGTATATGGTCACCAGGAATCCAAACCGCGTGCAAGACAGGCGCCGGAACCACTGAGCTATATCCCCGGCCCTGTCTCCCTATTTCTTAATATTTATCTTTTATTTACTTTTTATTTATACTGGAGGTTTCTCATACAGGATAAATCATGCAGTAGTTAAGCTTTGGCCTGATTTCTTTCACTTAACATTATGGTCTCAAGGTGCATTCATTTTTCTACAAATGCCTCAAGTTTATCCTTCGTTATGGCGAAGTAGTACTCCATTGTATAAAAATACCATATTTTTTTCCTCCATTCACCTGTTGAAGGACATGTAGGCTGCTCCTCAGGTTTAGCTGTTGGGAATCATGCTGTCATGAACACAGATGTGTTTGTACCTTTTTTTTTTTTTTGAGACACAATTTTAGAAACTGTAAGCTGCCAAGGTGGGCTCAGATGTGGTCTTCCTGCCTCAGCCTCCCAGAGAGGCTGACGTGACATGCATGCTCCACTGCACCTGGCTTTTCCTCCACTTTTTGCCATGGATGTGTTGGTTGCTGTGTGCGCTGGCCCAGGTGTTTGGTGTGGAGCAGGAAGGGGTGTCCCTGGAAGAACGTGCTGACCAGTAACTGTGACTCCCCCTTTGCCACTGTCACATGACTGGGTGGCATCTGTCAGGCCCCTACAGCTGTGCCGCTTAGGAACTTCCCCACGGAGCAGCATGTGGGGTTCGGCCCCGGCTCCCGGCCCTGCCCCCAGCAGCGGACCAGAGCAGTGGGCGCCACTGGGCTTTGGGGCAGGGCTGTTTGCACAGCACACAGTTTTCGCTTGGAGCCCTGGGGAAGACATGAAAGTCTCAGCAGACGCCGGCTGGTGGAGGGGGCAGCAGTCTGGGGCTGGTGGCCAGGCAGGGCCCGAGAGGTTTCGAGAAGGCATTCAAAGTAAATAAACAAAATGGTTTCTGGAAGTGTATGTGGACTTTCCCTTAGCTCCTTGAATGCACACATGCACGTGCATGCAGACACACGCGGTTTCAGGGAGAACTGTGAACAGAAGAAAATATCCAAAATCTTTTCACTCTCCTTTGCCTATTTATTTTCTTTTTCTAATAATTATTTCTTAAACCACATTCAGAACTGCTAGGCATCCTATTTGTTTCCAAGTTTAAGATGCTTCACTCTGGATTTCTGGGCCAGGCAGATTCCCGTGAGTGTTCACTCAGCTTTAAAAATTAACCACCTTGGCTGGGGAGTTAGCTCAGTGGTTCTGGCGCCTGTCTTGCAAGCGCAAGGGCCCGGGTTCGATTCCCCGGTAACCATATAACAATACTGGGTGTGCAGACCCACACCCAGCAGCAAACAGTACCACATACCACAGTGCCGGGCGTGGTGGCTCATGCCTGTAATCCCAGCACTCGGGAGGCAGAGGCAGGAGGATTGTGATGTGAGTTGGAGGCTGAGCTCAGGGCCAGCCTGAACCACAAAGCGAGACCCTGTCTCAAAAAACCTAAAAAAAAAAAATTAACCACCTTGAGGAGCTGGGGATTTAGCTCAGTGATTCCAGCTCCTGTCTTGCAAGCACAAGGGCCTGGGTTCGATCCCCAGTAACCACATACCTATATATATCAGTACCATATACCACAGTGCCAGCCATCTAAGACAGCTTGGTGGCTCTTGCCTGTAATCCCAGCACTCGGGAGGCAGAGACAGGAGGATTGCTGTGATGTGAGTTTGAGGCTGAGCCCAGGGCCAGCCTGAACTACCAAGTGAGACCCTGTCTCAAAAATAAATAAATAGGAGCAGGGGATATATCTCAGTGGTTCCGGCGCCTGTCTTGCAAGCGCAAGGACCCGGGTTCGATCCCCGGTAACCACATACCTATACTGGGCGTGGAGACTCACGCCCATCAGCAACCAATGCCACATACCACAGTGCCGGGCGTGGTGGCTCATGCCTATAATCCCAGCACTTGGGAGGCAGAGGCAGGAGGATTGCTGTGATGTGAGTTGGAGGCTGAGCTCCGGGCCAGCCTGAACCACAAAGCGAGACCCTGTCTCAAAAAAAAAGATAAATAAATAAATAAATAACCACCGTGAAGAAGGGCTTGTTCAACACTGCTACCCAACCAGTGTGTCCTGGGGCAGTGTCCTCCTTCGGCTGGGTGTGGAAGAGGACCCTGCGTCCTGCTCCAAGTGGAACCTGATTCTTCTGCCTTTGGCAGTGCCACAGGGCACAGCCCTGTGACCCTTCCTGGCATTGACCTTCAAGGACAGGGAGGACGGACCTTTTAGAGCTTTTAATGATGACAAGCAGCCAGGTGTGGCACAGGTGCCAGAGGTTCGCCACCGCTGTTCTAGGAGGTAGTCGGGCCCCACTTCATGTCTGTGTTCCCTTCATGGAAGCAAAGTAGACCCCAGGTGGATTTGCCAAGAGCTTTCCTGAGGCTGGGAGACCAGGAGATTATGCGGACGGCGGGACAGCAGTCTTGGTGCCCGGCCCCGCCCCCCGTCAGTGCTGACCACCCCTCTCCCGCCTTGCTCCACGAGGCCTGTGCGGGCCAGTCTTGGGCTTCTCATTCATCCAGCACTCCCTGTTGCCCGGACCATGGCACCACCGCACCGCAAGGTTCTCAGCAGGTCATCTCTGCCAGGCCCTTCCTAGGGAAGGGAACCCCAGCTGGGGGCTCCAAGGTGAGAGTCAGCCTGGCCCTCCCTGAAAGGCCCAGAAAATGGGTGCCAGTGCCATGCTGTGCAGACACCGGCCACTCATTCTTAGCAGGCAGTGGCTGCCTGCGTCACTGGCTTTGGCATAAGGTGGCACACGCCCCGTGTCATCTTCTCTGACAGAGATCTGGGGCAGGGAGATGTTACTTTGCTCCTCTGTCACTGTCAGGGCTCTGAAGACCTGCCATGAGACTGCTGTGGTGAGATGCCGATGCAGGGCTGTGGGACCACGCTTGAATCCTGGCTTGGGGCTGTCAGAAATGAGACTGCTCCTGTGTCAGGAGCTAAACACTGACTTGCCATGTAGACCTGGTGCCTGGCTCTTCCAGGGACACAGAGTCCGAGACTAGAGATCAGAACCCGGGGTGGCTTTTAGCCCTGAGTGGGTGGGCGCGAACCAGACTCGCACCTGTGCGGCCATCTCCCTCGGGGTCCGATGCCCTAATTGGCATCCAGCGATGGCAAGTGCTGTGCAAATCCTTTCATTTTCTGATTATCTCTCTGCATGGTGGATGGTGGACCCCAGTGACGTCCAAATAGAAATGGTTTCCAGTGGGGAACACAAACCTGCCATCTCAAGGAGTGGAGGCCACGGCCCCTTCTGCTGCCCGGCAAGGAGTTTCACTGGGAAAAATTATTTTTCATAACCTTTTTGCTTTCTTATTTAAATTGAGCTTTGCCAAGCAAGTTTGGGAACGGCAGAGGGCTTCTAATTTGGTCCCCCCTGACCTCTCCAGGCTTGATTGGCAGTGTGTTGTCGACTTGAAGTTGCGCCTGAGAGGTAGGAGCCAGCAGAACAAATGCCCTTGGACAGCTTGGGGTCCCCCAGGACCCTGGCAGAGGGCGGAGAGTGTGCAGTTAGAGAGGTCTTCACACGGAAAGTTAATTAGCTACTAAATAGCATTTAGCATAGTTTATGATAGGAAATGCAGTTGGAAAAGCAAATGGCAGCCCCTGAAAAATGGACTAGGCGAACCCAGGCTGTGAGAACTCAGCCCTCATGTCTGACTCGAGCAGTGCCAACCCTGCAGTGGGCAGGGAAGGTGCCCACCTGTCCAGACAAACTGTCACAAGATGTCTCCAAGCAGCCTGGCCTTGGAGTGTATGGAAGGCAGCTGCAACCCCGGAGCTAGACAGGCTGGCAGCATCCTCCGCAGAACCTTGGTTTGGAGTTTCTTCTCCTGAGCTAAGAAAGAAGCAACTTCTGTTGTTTGAGATCCCCAGGCTCCGTCCTCTGTTAGGATGGCCCTGTGTCTTTCCCACAAGCTGTTCCTTTCTTGGCCTTTGCACACAGGCCTGGGGCAGTCAGGAGGATGCCAGACTCGAGCAGAGGAGGCACGGGTGAGCACACCCTTCTTCGGAAGAGCTGAGGTGGATGGAAGCATGGCCTTTGACAGACTGGCTCACTTCCCTGTCCACGCTGTAGGCTGACTGCTTGGGGTTATTTTTTGTTTTGTGGAAAGAGCTGGACTTGATTTTTTTTTTTTTTTTTTTTTTTGCTGTGATATTTTCCATGTTTTGAATGGTTTTTGGTTGTATTTTTGTTTAAATTCTGAAAGTAACTATGTTCACTGAGGAAATTTTGAAAAATAGGGCAAAGGTGAAAGATGAAATACTCCGTGTCTTCATGGCTCCCCCCCGCCATTGTTGACATTTGTTTTCCTACTTCACGTCCATTTTTACTTAGTTTTAGTTTGTTTCCAAAGCCCAAGCAATTTGACAGGGTTGTAAATAAGCTATAAGACTTAGCGTCTTGGTTTAATGTTTTTAAAACATTATTATATCTGATACATCAGAGGAATCTAACACCGTGAACCATAGTAAAGTATGTCCAGGACCTACCAGAATCGGAGCCTACCAGCTTCCGGGACCCTCCTCCTCGCCTCCACCCTCGGCTCTCCAGAGGAGCGCTTTTCCCAGCGCCCTGCACGTGACTTCCCTTCCTGCCGCTCTCCCCGTGGAGCTTCTTGCCCACTCCTTGTTTGGTTTCTTCTGATCTGGAGCATTGTGAAAACATCATGCTCCAGCCGGCGTGGTGGCGGCCGGCGTGGTGTCTCAGGTTCAGGACCCCTTTACTTTGCTTGCCAGGGAATATTCCAGACTGCACCCCAGCTTGCCCACATCCCCACTGAAGACATTTTGGGGTGTTTTCACTGGATGTTGCCACCATGACAGTTCTCAACCACATCTTCGCTGCGGGGGAACTGAGTCCCTCTGAGCGGCCCCACAATTGTGCAGCATCTTCAGGCGAGTCAGCTGTTGGGGGGCTGTGTGCACCCCAACCTCACACGCTGCCCTGTGATGTTCAGTCCAGGACCCATCAGCTCTGGCAGCGCCAAGCTGTCCTAACGAAGCCCTCGTGCCTCAGCCACACGGCACCCCAGGGCCTCCTGCCAGTCCCCAGGGAGAGTGTCTGTGCTCTCGGTTCCCGTTCCCAGAACAGAAGGCCGGACAGAGAACTCCCGGCCTCAGACAGCTACACAGTTGCTGCTTTATCGGTCTGAGCCAAGGTTGTGGACAAATGTAGCTGTGCCAGGAGGTGTGCGACTGTGGGTGCTCTCTCTCTCTCTCTCTCTCTCTCTCTCTCACACACACACTCACCTGTGTGTGTGGAGCAAAGGCTTGCTATGTGCTGTCACGCATGGCTGCACAGAAGTTGTGCGCATCTGTGTTCACAGCACAGCAGGCCGTGTGTCCAGGTACGAATGTGGCCCACAGAGGCCAGCAGGTCCTGGGGCTGCCTTGCAGAGATGGCACTGGGCCAGGGACACGAGACAGGGGCTTCCAGGACACATATCTGCACAAGTGGTAGTGACCGGAGAAAGGGAGACGCTAAAAATGCTACTACAGGAAGCTCTGGCTCCCGCGCAGAGCCCTAGACCTGTAGAACGGAGTTTGTTGCCAGTAGGGTGGCTGAAGGTCAGGTTCCTTTGCATTTCTTGTAGCTGATGATCTGGGTGTTACATTCCTGCATGCTGGGTCATTCAGGGTCTTTCGGGAGGGGAGGCATTAAACTTCGTGGGGCACCCCCACCCCATGCCACCATAATGCTTTCATGAGACGCTGTGGGGACGTGCCTCAGCTCCCTGGGACCCACTGCTACCCTCCTTCTCGTGTCTCTGTCTTGTCGAGGCTAAGGAGCCCCCATCTTGGGTTAGAGCTTTAGGCTGCCATCCTGGCCGAGCTGCAAGCATTCTGTCGGCCAGGGCCCTCTCCTGGTTAGTCCTCAGTGCTGGGCCTGGTGCTCAGGGACGCTGCTGACCCACCTGGAACAGGCCCAGGGATGGACGGTGTGGGTGGGCACCAGAAGCGAGGAGGGACAGTCCCTGAATAAGGCTACTATCCCGACAGCGCAAGTGACCTTGTGTCACCCTTGGAGCCAGGGAGTAGGTAGAGTTGGACCACGCCCTGCAGAGGATGTTGGGGTGGGAGTTGTACAGCACCCCTCCCCCTTCAGCGCTACCTTGGGCCCAGTCACACTGCTGACCCTGGACCCACAGCCACACGCTCTGGGTCAACTCAAGGTCAGTTCTCAGGGACCCCTCCAAGCCAACAGGCACTGACGTCATGGGGCAGGACAGATTCAGGAGGTCCAGGGTGTCTCTCTCAGTCCTAGAGGTGTATGAGAAGCCACTCAGGCCTTGGGGGGTCTGGAGAAGACTCAAGTGACCCCAGACTGGCAGAAAAGCAGGATGGAGTTGTGTGTTGTGTCACAGCACCCGGGGCTCAGAATCAGAAGGTTCTGGTTCTGGTCCACCTCCTCCCACCAGCAGTCTCTCAGTGGGTCCCCACCCCACCCCCCGTCCTTGGACCTCAGTCCTCAACGAGAAACAAGTAGACTGGGCGTCAAGCCCACCGGACCCGCAGGTTCTGGGCACACAGGCTCTTGGTCGTCCGGTCAGTGAAGGTGGCCCCAACTCCCGCTGCCCAGTCCCTGCAGCCCTCTTTGATTGCCTGTAGCTCCAGGGTGACAAGGAAAGCTGCAGCCCGGTCAGTGGAATCCACTGACCCTGCCTGGCTGTCCGCAGCCCTCACCACCAAGAAGAGACAGAAGGGGAATTTGGGCTGAACGCCTGAGAGAGAGTTCATGAAATTTAATCAGACGCCTAAGGGAATCACCTAAATTTAGTCAAATTATTATTAGTATTCATTCCATTTTTAAATTGCCTAGGGGAACATCATAGTGGAGTGGGGGAGCCACAGCCCGAGTGGGGATTATTCCGTATCTGCAGAGCAGTGGGACCTGCTGGGAGGCCACAGAGGTCCCCACAACCCGAGAGGCCACAGTCGTGGCCCCGTGAGCTGCTGTTCTGGTCCAGGGATGTGTGGGCCTTGGCCTAGGGAGGTGCAGTGCCCACTGCAGAGAGGGATGGGGCTGAGGATGTCCAGGGGAAGGGCCATCTCGGGGGCGCATGTAGAGCCTGCCCCCATGCAGCCTCTGGCCGGCTGTGGCTTCCTGCAGGTCTGGTCCTGGCTTCTTGGTGATTCTCCAGTGGTCTAGGGTGGGCTTCTCGATGCCTGTGAAGAGATCGTCACCTGGATTTTCCTACAGCTGGTGACAGCCGGGCGACTCATGCCCTGGTGACCCACAGCTGCTTCTACAGTTCCTCTCTGAAGGGCCACCCTGCGCCCTTGATCCTTGTGGTAAAGCACATGTCCTCCAGGGTTTTCTGCACAGCTCTGGGCTTTACCATCGTGGGTCACATCGGTCCTGCCTCATTCAGGGACCAGCTCTGGCCAGCACCATCCCTATCTTTTCTAGGTTGTCTACAACTTTTGAACTGTAGTTGCACACTTCTATATTCCCAGCACTTCCTGAAGCCTGAGGCAGGGTGATTGCAAGTTGCCTAGGCAACCTAGCAAGGCCTTGTCTCTCAAAAATGAAAAAAAGCTGGGGTCAGGCAGTTAGCTCAGTGGTTCTGGCGCCTATCTTGCAAGCCCAAGGACCTAGGTTCGATCCCCGGTAACCACATACCTTACTGGGCGTGGAGACTGACACCCAGCAGCAACCAGTACCACATACTACAGTGCCGGGCATGGTGGCTCACGCCTGTAATCCCAGTACTCGGGAGGCAGAGGCAGGAGGATTGCTGTGATGTGAGTTGGAGGCTGAGCTCAGGGCCAGCCTGAACTACAAAGTGAGACCCTGTCTCAAAAAAAAAAGAAAAAAGCTGTAGTGTAGTTCAGGGCAAGGGCCCTGGGTTAAATCCCCAGCACCTCCCAGTTCCCAGGTATGGCAGTGAGCATGGGGCTGAGCTCAGACCCATGAGAGCACTGTGGCTCTGCGCCGCCACTTGCCTACCCACGTTAAACTAAGCTCTAGGGGATCCGACGTTCAACCTGACTCTTCATTTTGTTGAGCTCGGAGAGCTGCCGCTCACCTCCCCAGTAACTCAGTGTATCTCAAAGACGAAGCCAGAAGGGACGGAAACAGAAGAGTCGGCCCTCACCAGCCTGGTGTGGGAGCCACGGGAGCCGTCTCCAGACTGCACAGGCTATTAATTATTTTGCTTTATTTATTAGATGTACCCAGCATCCCTGAACCTCCAAGCATATTTGCAAATGTCTTAAGGGAAAAAGAAAAACAAATGATGGCTGCCACTGGAGTCTCCGGCCCTCGATGAATAATGCCGTGTAATAGCATTAGGTGGGAAGGCTTCGTGAGGCTTCTCCGGCACACCCCAGTCTAACAATGACACATGCGTGTGACGCATGGATTCAGAAGCACGTGGAAGCGGTTGGGGTTTTTAGTGAAATTTTTCTTTGTTTTCCTGGGAAATTGGCAAGATCAGTCGATTTGAGCAAAGAAAAATTAGATGGTGTGTTCTCTCTGCCCTCTGCAGTCTCCCCGCCTCGCTGCACCACGGCTGGGGGTGGCCTGGTTCTCTTCCCTAAATGGTGTTGGTGATAAACCGAAGGATGTGCCTGCCCCCTGCTCCCTGTCATTTACACCTTTCGTAATTAGCCCGCTGCATGCTCGCATGGTGTTGAGCTAATCTGCTGAGCTGGGACACCGCCCTGCCTGCCCTGACAGCGAGTCTCAGTCCACATGAGTGAGGAGACCCCCGGGCCAGACAGCCCCGCTGCAGGGAGCGCCCAGTGCCTGACCTGCAGGACCAGCGCTCTGCAGTGTAGTTGGGCAGCCCCCGTCGCTGCTTGCGTCAGAAATGACATCTCTATCAGGGCAGAACCTGCTTCCGTGGAGCTTTGGGGTCTAGCAAGGCTTGTGTGTCCCACCTGACAGCGGCAGCCTCGAGGCTGGGCAGTTTACTGTTCTGCCCTGCCTCTGGGAGCAGCATGGATCGTCCTGCAGTGTGCCCAGCGGGGCTGACTCGGGGCGAGGGCTCAAAGCCGGAGCTGTGCAAGCCACAGGCCCAGCCTGGCAGATGGAGTGGTCAGCGCTGCTGTGCATGTGCACACGGGTGTGTCTGTCCGTCTGGTGTTAATTACAGCTATGTTCTTCCGCTTCCCCAGGAATGATTGGCTTACTGTGCAGCTTAGAAACTGCTCAAGCCTAATAGGGCTTTAGTCAGAGCCTGGCCAGCTTGCCCCGATTCAGAAAGACCAGCCCCTCTCTGTCATCCTCCTCCCTGCTGCACCCCATGGGGTGAGGGTCACAGTGGCAGATGGCCGTGGGGGGCAGGACACGCTGTGGGTGGCAGCTGGCCCAGGACCTGGGCAAAAGAGAGACGTCTTCAACAGGATGGGTCCGAGGCTGCTGCTCTATGCCGGTCCTTTGTCCCCTGTCCTCTTGGACATAGTGATCTACAGAGGAGGGTGCTGGGGACTGTCCCCCAGGGCCACTGAATCTTTGCTTCCCCTCAGGTGATCAGGAAAGGGGCACAGAAAAGGTAGGCTCAGGAAAGTATGGGTCGAGGGCTCCTTGTCAGGGAGAATGGAGGTGAAGAGGGCAGGTTACGGTGTCCTGCCAGATGGACTTTGAGGGTAGGCATGCCGGAGGCACAACTGCTTGGGCTCAATGCCAGATCTTTCTCCTTTCCTCCCACCTGAGGCACCCTGAACTTCTGGCCCCTGTCACCAGGTGAGCTGGCAGGAATCCCATCCTGAGACCCCACAGGCATCCCCAGGGCTCTTACATGGCTTGAGTGATGGCTTGGGGGCTGCTGCCCTCCACACAGTGTCTGGTTCCTTCCAGAGGGAGCCCCTGGTGTTTTCGTGGACAAAGGACAAAACAGAGGTGCTGTGGGAGGAGCTCCCCTCAGTAAAATACCCAGCCCTCAGCTTCCATTTGGCCAGCTGCCACGGTAAACCATCCCGGTGCCCGACTGAGGAAAGCTCCGGGGCAGGCTTAGAGGCGCTGCTGGGGCAGGTGTGGGGTTCTGCCACACGGACCTCAGTGTCCACTCAAATTCCCTAGGCTTGTCTTTACCCTTCACACTTTGGGGCTCGTCTGTGGGAGACGTGGGCGCACCCCAGCTACTATCCTTGTGTTCTAGGTGTTGCACTGCACATGCGCCATGCACTGCAAGTCCAGCACTCCTGTCTCCCCTCTTCCCAATTCTCCCCAACATTCCCAACGGCTTCTTGTCCAGCTCCAAGTCTGGAAGCCCTCATGGAGAAAAGCCAGAAGTCTCGAAGTCCAGGGCACCCACAGAGGCTCCCTGCATGTGCAGGGCCAGGGTACTGCTGGGCCTGTCTTATCTGTTTCCCCACCTGCTGGGTGGGGTGCTACAGAGGTGGGCCGGGTCCTACAGCCCCAGGGAGCCCCACTGCTTTGGGTGCTACTGTCTTTCCACCCATCCCTGCTCTCAGCTTCACCTGGAGAGTACCCAACAGGGTCAGCACCTCAGGTGCACATGTGCCAGCCAGCCAGACTTGCCGGGTAGGACTGAGCACAGAAATGCTATCACCTGCTCCGCTGCTGGCCGGTGTCCTGTCTTGGAGCCAGGCAGGCTGCCCTCCTGCATTCCACAGGCCTCTACCCACCTCCATACAGATCCTCTGTCCATCGTGGACTTGTGTCCATGGGAATGGCAGGTGTGCGCATTGCCTACGATTCTCCAGGGGTTGTTCAGCTGCGAGTGACAGCTTGGGTGGCAGGGTCCTTAAATCAAAGACTGCTGGCTTCAAACTGAGACAAGAGGTAATGTCAGAGCCAGGTGTGCTGTATAATCCCAGGAGCCTGAGAGGGTGAGGCAGGAAGATCGCAAGCTCAAGCCAGCTCAGGCACTGTAATGACTTAGCAAGGCCTTGTGCCAAGAGAAGATTTTAGAAAGGGGTAGGAGGTAGCTCAGTGCAAGTCACGACCCCCTCCAGCTCTCTGGTGTGGACCTGTCCTGAGTGAGGTGCTTGGTCCCTGGCTCCTCTTCCTCCACCACAGGCATTGGTGAGCCTTTGAAATTAGTGGCTGGGCCTAAAGAACCTTCCAGTGGCCCCCGGTCTCATTCTTTTCCAGCAGCCTTTTTGTCTAACTGATCAAGGAGTCTTCACGAGGGCTTAAAGAACACCTGGCTGGCTCAGAGTAGCCTTTTAAGTGGGCCACGGGGGAGGCAGCAGTTTTAAGAAAACCTCACGGCCAGCTGGGGCCCAGCGTGTGAACAGGACCGTCCGCAGCAGAAATTCCAGTTGGCAGGAGCAGCCACACAATGCCAGGCATGCCAGTCCAGGTAGATTATAGGAGATCAGGTCTTGTTTTGGTCTCCTCAAACCCCGTAGTCCTGCATTCCTGACACTGGCTTTGCCAAGTGAGAGGGAAACAGAATCTGCGGTCCTTGCTGTAGCGGGGGATGCCGCGCTGCCTGGTGGCTTTCTGGAGCCCTACGCTGCAGAGACATCTGCTACATGAGGATAGAACAGCCCAGCAGTGGTGGGCCATGCAGTCTCCCCACCGGCTTCCTGTAATGTGGGGCCGTGGGTGTGGGGCAGAGGCCCGTGCAGGGAAGGGTGGAGACTGAGGCCGATGAGGAGCCAGACCTTGAAAGCATAGTGGCCACCCCCCACTCCACCTTCACATTTCTGAGCCTTTTTTGTAAACTTCATCATCAAAACAACTGTGAGCAGCTCTCGGGGATGATGGGCATAAACAGGCTTCCAACTAGCCTGGCCACCAGTTCACGTGGCCTTTGGCTGGCCAAGACGGGGTGTCCTGGTCAGAGCCAGGGAGAGTGGAAAGATAAGAGAATGTGCTTTGGGGTAGAAGAAACTAGGGTTCTAAAGCATTGATCCATTTTTTAAAATTGTGGTAAAATATGCATAATATATAATTGACCCTTAAAGCCATTTTGAGTATATAGTTCATTGGTATCTATTTGATACCTTGTATGGATTACTTCCACTTTTTCAACCTCTCCTGTTTAAACTCTGTCCTCCTGACGCCCTCCCTCCCGTCCTCCTTGCCTCAGGTCCTGGCATGTGCCGCATTCGCCCTTCCTTCTCTGAATGGGGTTGCAGTTGCAGCTGAGTGAAATCACACCAGTATTTGCCCTTTTGTGACCGATTTCCCCACCACCTTGTTCTCAGGCTTTAAAGTTTCACCCGAGTGAGTTGTCCTGAAGGTCAGGGTGTCCTTCCTTTATTTTTTTTGGTGGTATCTGGGATCGAACTCAGGACCTTGCTTTTGCCAAACTGGTGCAGCACCACCGAGCTGCATCGTTGGCCCTGGCCTTACTTTTTAAGACTTGACCTTGTCGACTCTGGTTAGCCCTTTGTTCACTGATGGGCACGTGGGGTGCTTCCAGCTCTGGGTGTTGGTGAACAGTGCCACTGGGAGTACAGGGGTGCCACCATCTGTCCAGGTCCCTGGTCTCAGTTCTTCTGGGCAACTCTAAAAATCCACACCAGGTATACCAGACCCATGAGTTATCGCCAGCTTGGCATAGGGAGAACTTGCGTTATGACTGGGTGTGTAGTTTTAACTTACGACCAGAGTCTTGAGTTATGACCTGAATGCTGGCTGTTTGTGCTTCCAGATGGTCTCAGACACAGATTTAACACATAAAGAACTCTGGAAGGAACTCAACATCCCTCCTTGCACGGGGTTAGAAATGCTGGGGCAGAGTATCTCTGTACACAGGAGGAGACTTTGAAGGCTCTAGAGGATCCTGAGCCCTCTATTAATCAACTTGAGTTACAATCAGCCTTTGGAAAGAATTGAGTTCGTAAGTCAAGGGTCCACTGTATCTTCCCAGACTGTGTTTCCTCTGCCCTCCTAATCTCCCCCAACTTTCCCTGCAGCTGCCAACCCCTCATTTCTCCCCAAAGCCCACAGAACCAGCCCCAGCACCACCCCCACGAGGCAAAGGCTCCTGGAGCCACACCCAGCCCCGTGGGGTGCCCCTGCCCTGTGTTCCCCAGCACTCCCCCCCTCCCCCCGGAGCAACTGTCAGCCTGGCTCAGTGCCACCAGTGGCCGCAAGTCTTCTCTGAATGAGGTCCCCTCTTGTGGTGAGGAGTGATGGCCCGCTGTAATGAGGCTGGTTGAGTGCAAGATGAAAGACCATTCTTTTAAAATTTCCCCTGAGCCATGACAGCTGTCCCTCTAGGACCCTAGTATCTGTGAACTCTTGAGTCCCTTATGTAAAATGGTGTATGTAGTATTTGCATAAAACCTACATGCATCTCCCCGTGGTTGTTCAGCCCTCTCTGGGGTACTCGTGATCCCCAACCCTAGTCCATGCTGTGGAAATTGTTGCTGAATTGCACTGTTTAGGGCATAATAACCAGGAACAATTTCTGTGTGTTCCGGATGGATGCAGTTTTTTTTTTCCATTTATTTTCAATCTGTAGTTGGTTGAATTCAAAGATGCCAAATGCGTCTAAGGGTGTGGACTGTGTACCACGGTGCTGTCTGCCCTGCGCAGGAGATCTCCCCCTGCCTGGCCACAGGGACAAGGTGTGGAGTGACTCTCCACGCTGCTGCCCAGCGGTCTCCTTGGGGTGCACCGAACAGGGCTCTGATGCACACACTATTTAGAACAAATAAATGGCAACAAAGAATGTCTTATTAGTTGCAAATGTTAAGCCATTAAAAAGATAGAGGACATCCTCCTCTGTAGAACTGTTCACAGTATAGAAGCTTTAGAGTCCTCGTACTAGGAGAGAGGCTCCAGGACAGGACAGCGCTGCCTCTCACTGCTCGGCTTAGCGCCTTAATCCCCCTCGGAGCCTCACGGAGGCCCCAGCACCCTCTCCCAAGCTCCCAGGGGCCGAGGCCAGTCTCAGCCCCTCAAGGTGGGACTGCAGCCAGCCCTCAGGTGTGGTGTCCCCCTGCCCCCTCATGAAGGCCCCAAAGGGAGAGCACAGCTCACTGTCCCTAGGTCAGGGGCAGCTCTTAGAACGTTCTGCTGAACGAACAGATATTTTCTGAGTCGCTTTGTGCGAAGCTTTTTGCTAGGAGAAGCAAGGATGAAGCAGGAAAGGCAGAATGGAAATCCAGTGACTTCCTACTGAGATAACTGCACCACGGGGAAGTCTCTTGAGAGTGGACAATGCAGCGGCGTGGGGTTCATTCACGATGTTGCACAACCATCACCACAGTCTAATTCCAGAATGTTTTCAGCACCCTAAAAAACCCACTCGCTTTACCAGTTAGGCACTATCCCTCCCTGCCACAGCCCCTGGCAACCAGAAACCTGACTTCTGTGTCCATGGATTTGATAATTCTGGGCATCATAGAAATGTAATCACACAACAGGCGATCTCTGGTTGTGACTGCTCTCCTTGATGATGTTTTCGGAGCTCGTCCATAAGCATGTATCAGTACTTCACTCCTTTTTACGGTTGAACTATACTTCATTGTATGAAAACATTATATTTTGTTTATCACTTAGTTGATAGGTTTACATATCATCCCCTATTTTGGGTACTGCTGGAAACATCCCTGTGTAAGTTTGTTCATTTGTGTGTTTTGAAACAGTGTCTCAATATGTAGCTCATACTGGTCTTGAACTCATTATGTAGCCAAGGCTGGTCTCGAACTTGCCGAGATGATCCGCCAGCCCCAGCTTCTTGAGTGCTGGGATTACAGGTGTGCACCACCACACCCAGCCTGCCTACACATCCTTGTGTGGAGCATACCCAGGTATGCAAATTCTGATTTGGAAGCCTTTTGTTCTCTTTCCAAAGATGGGGCTGTCCCATTTTACATTCCCATCCCACAGTGCAGGAGGGACCCATTTTCTCCACATCCTCATCCACTCATTCTTTCTACATCCTCAGCCTTTTAAAAAGTTTTTGTTTTGAGACTGCGTCTTACTAAGTTGCATAGGCTGGATTCACATTTTTGATCCTCTCGCCTCAACCTAGAGTACTGGGATGACAGGCTTATATTACCACATCTCTTGTCCTTTTACTCTTGCATTATATGTTATTTTCAAAAATATATTGTAGAGTCAGGCATGATTGTCCATTCTTGTAATCCTAACATGCAGGAGGCGGAGGCAGGAGGATCACTGTGAGATTGAAGACAGCCTGAACTATATAGTGAGACTGTGTCTCCAAGATATATATGTGTGTGTGTGTGTGTGTATGTATATGTATGTGTGTGTATATATATACATATACATATATATGTATGTATTTCTAGGTATTTGCATCAGACATATGATTTGAAATCTTTTTTCCCATTCTGTGATTGTATTTTCACTATTGTTAGTGTTCTTTAAGGTACAAAATTTTTTAACTTTTACAATGTCCCATTTTTTTTTTTTTTTTTTTTTTTTTTGAGACAGGGTCTCACTTTGTAGTTCAGGCTGGTCCTAAACTCAGCCTCAAACTCACATCACAGCAATCCTCCTGTCTCTGCCTCCCAAGTGCTGGGATTACAGGCGTGAGCCACCACACCTGGCATTGTGGTATGTGGTGCTAATTGCTGCTGGGTGTGAGTCTCCACGCCCAGTATTGTTATGTGGTTACCCGGGGTCGAACCCCAGCCCTTGCGCTCGCAAGACAGGCGCCAGAACCACTGAGCTAAATCCCCGGCCCCAGTTTTTCTTATGATTGCATGTGTTATTAATACAATTTGGAAGGAAACATCATCTCATTTAAGTTCATAAAGATCTATGTGTAGATTTTCTTCTAAAGGTATTATAGTTGTAGCTCATACGCTTCAATATTTGATCCGAAAGTATTTTGAGTGAACATTTTCAGATAGCGTGAGGTTGTAATCTACTTTCATTCTCTAGCATGGGGAATCCAAGTGCCTCAATACCATTTGTGGAGAAGACTGTTCTTTTTCCCATTGAATTTTTGGACACACTGGCTGTCAAAATTCATAAGATGATTTTTGGACTATGAATTCTATGCCAGGGAAATGAGAACAAATGAGCACATGCAACTTGTGGGGCTTGCTGGACCCAGGCTGAGGGTGGGTGCTGCTAGTAGGTAGAGCCCCAGCATGCTGTGTCTGAGCCAGGAGCATGGGGTGAAGGGGAAAAGCAGATGTGTCTCCAGGGCACCATCTTTAAGAGGTGCTGTTATTTTCTTTTTTTTGTTTTTTTTTTTGAGACAGGGTCTCGCTTTTGTAGTTCAGTCTGGCCCTGAGCTCAGCCTCAAACTCACATCGCAGCAATCCTCCTGCCTCTGCCTCCCAAGTGCTGGGATTACAGGTGTGAGCCACCACACCAGCACTGTGATATGTGGTACTGGCTGCTGCTGGGCGTGAGTGTCCACACCCAGTATTGTGTGTGGTCACCGGGGATCAAACCCGGGTCCTTGTGTTTGTGAGACAGGCGCCAGAACCACTGAGCCAAATCCCTGGCCCCCCTATTTTCTTTTTAAGTTATTGCCATTGTCTCTGAAAGCCATACAGCAAAAGCAAGGAGCTAGTGCCCTGTCCTGTCCATCCCTGCACGTTGCCATGAATCCCCCTCAAAAATCGCCCCCTTAGGGCTGGAGATTTAGCTCAGTGGTGTTGCATCTGCCTTGCAAACTCAAGGTTATGAGTTCGATTCCCAGTACCAAAAAAAAAAAAAAAAAAAGTCTCCCTTGTTTCTAGTATACTTATCCTGTTCTTCTTGCCATGTTTTGGAGCAGTTCTGCAAGTGCTCTTTCATGAGTGTCTTTACAAAGTGTGATCAAAAGTATGGTGAATGCTGCTGCCGAGGGCCATCCAACAGAAAAAAAATAAGCTCATAAAAATGCTATGGCATTTCCCTATCTACTTTACCCACCAGATTTCACACTGTGTGAGTCTTGGCTCCTCTCCAAAGTCAAAATAACTACAAAGGGTAAACATTATGAGTTGATTCAGGACATCCAACCAGCTGCTACAGAGCAACTGAAGACACAAAAGAGGTAAGTGTTCAAAGGGAGAGGAAATACTCCAAGAGGCATTCATGGTATAGTGTCCTAAGAAGAATGTTTTTAGAAATTTAAACATCCACTGTATTTTTCTGTCACACTTCGTAAATGTTGCACAATCAACTACACACTTGGAAAGCATACAGATGATCGTTTTTGGCTTTCATAATATGTCCCTGCAGAACCATCACCATAGTCAGGACAGTGCCTAGATCTCTCCTCCCAGAGCCTCTTCGTGTCCCTGGTCATCCACTCTTCCTGCCAGCCTCTGTCCCCAAACTGACTCAACTGCCATTTGGCAGTGATTTCTTAGATTTAACACAACAGGTGCTAGCAGCAGAAAATAAATCAGAATGGACGGTGTTTGCATCTCCGAATCCCATTCTCCAGAGGACAGAGCAGCCCGTGGAGGCGTGAAAAATATTTGGAAATCCTATGTCTAGAGAGGGATTCATACCCAGGATATCCCAGGATCTCCTAAACTCATCAAAACTAACAACCCAATTTAAAAATGGGCAAAGGACCTGAACAAATTTTTCTCCAAAGAAGGTACACAAAGTGATCAATAAGCACCAGGTCACTTGTCACGTGGGACATGCAAATAGAAGCTATAGTGAGAGGTAGCTTCATGCTCATCAGTATAGTTGCAAAAACTAAACAGAAAATAAGTGTTGGCAAGAAGAAACCTAGTGCACCATCATCAGGCACCTGAAATGGTCCTGCCCTTCTCGCATTTCCTCAGAAAGCTAATATAATTACCATGTGGTCCAACGGTTCCACTGCTGGGTGTACACCCAAAAATGGCAAGAACATGGAGAGATATTGGAGCATCTGTGTTCATAGCAGTACTACTCACAAGAACCAAAATGCGAATACATTTGACAGATGAATGGATAAACAAAAGGTGATCTAGCCATTAGAAGGAATGAAATGCTGGCACATGTTACCATATGGGGGGAACATGAGGACTTCATGCTCAGTGAAGTAAGCCAGTCCCTGGAAATAAGCACAATGTAATCCCATTCCTATAAGATGCTTAGAGTGGCCAAGTTCATGGACCCGTGGACCCAGAGCAGTTACCAGGCACTGGGAAGGGGGGCAGTGGGCAATTATTGTATAATACGTGTATGTTTTGAGGGTTTTTGTTTAGTTTGGTTTTTGCAATATTAGGGATTGGACCTTGGGCCTTCCACATACTGGGCAAGTGCTGTACCACAGAGCTACTTTGCCAGTCCTTTTTATTTTTTTGAAAGAATCTTGACAAGTTGCCCAAACCGGGCTTGAACGTGATGATCCTCTTGCTTCAGCCTCCCAAATAGCTGAAATGACATGTCTGCCACCACACTTGGCCAAACCTTCGATTTTATAAGGTGAAAAGAATTCTGGAGATAGAAGCCAATGATGGTTACATGATACTGTGAATGTATTTAAGGCGACTGAATTTTACTCTTTGAAATAGTTAATGTCAATTTTATGAAACAACACAAGAAAAAATTGGAAAAAGAGCAAACAACTTACCTGTGTTCTGTTACTATAGATTAGTTTGTCTTTCCTAGAACTGGACATAAATGCAGTTGTGGCCCAGTGGCTGGGGGGAATCACTTTGCAGGGTGTCTGCTTTCACACACACAGGTGTGCACTCCTTGCTCCCGTGTGTCCGTGTCATCCGCACCGAGTGTGTATCATCATGTTTCTGTGTTCCCCTGAGGATGAACCTGGGTTGTTTTCAGTTCATAGTCCTGAAAAATAAAGCTGCTTTGAACAGACATTTTTCATTTCTCTTGGCCCAGCCTAGGGAGTGGGGTGGCTGGATCGTAGAGTTGGAGTGTGTCTAACTTTTAAGAAATGATCATGCTCTTTTCCAAAGTAACAGCATGTGAAGGTCCCAGTTCTTCCCCAGCCTCGCTGACACCTGGTTTGAGGAGTCTTTACTCTGGCCATTCTTCTCCATTCTGCCGACTGCGGATGGTACATAATGTGTTTGTATAGACTTTTGTGCCCAGTTCCGTCATATATTTGAAGTTCTTGTGTTGCCGTGTGTCTCTGTCATTCACCAACACGGTGTTGCTTTTTTTTCTGAAATTGTGACTAAAACTGCTGCAATTCTGCCCACACAGACTTGTAGAGGAATGCTTTTCGTATCTGAGTGAGTACCTCAGAATAGGACGGCCACATCCTATGCTAAGTGCACGTGTGACTTCCGGACACTGTCAGACCCCTCTTCCGGTCCCGCCCCCCAGTCCTGGCCTATCCACCCTCTCTTTCCCTCTGTGTTCCTTGTCAGTCACTGTGATAGGCAGGTACCAAATCACACTGTGCTTCCTATCTGGCCTCCTGGCTCCACCTTGCATTTCTGCGACGGTGAATGGGTTGAACATCTTTTCACCTTGTGTTTTGCCTTCTGAATGTCTTTTTAGGGAAATGTCTGTTCAAAACTTGCCCACTGTAAAACTGTTGGTTTCCTCATTGCTGAGTTTTGGCAGTTCTTTTGTATTCTGCACACAATGCTTTTTATGTGCAGCATGACTGAAGCACACAATGAACATTTACATTTTTTAAAGTTCTTTTGCTGTACATTCCCATAAATCCCTCTCAGAATACTCTTGCTCATGTTGAACACACTCAGGCTCTCGTTCTTGCCATTTTTTTTTTTTTTTGAAGTGGTTCTCTCTCATAAATTTTAAGAGTTGTTTTTTTTTTAAATACAGTGAGAGCGGGAGACTTAGCTCATTGGATCCACATCTGCCAGGCCAGCGCAAGGTCCCAAGTTTGATCCCCTGTGCCACATACCACAGTGCCGGCCGTAGTGGTTCACACCTGTAATCCCAGCACTCGGGAGGCAGAGGCAGGAGGATTGCTGTGAGTTCGAGGCCAGCCTGGGCTACATAGTGAGTTCAGAGCCAGCCTGAACTACAAAAAATAAAAAAATATGATGAGTACCATCTGAGAAAAAGGCAAGCTTGTGAAGACATCAATGTATCCTCATCCACCCTGGTTGCCAGATTTGGTACCATGAGACCCTGACTCTTCCCCAATGTCAGAATAACCCTGACAGGTAAAAAAACAACAACAACAACAAAAAACAACTCTGAAAGGTAAATATTGAATTCATTCCGGAAACCCAGATAGTCACAACAAAGCAACTAAAGATACTGACAAAAGAGGGCTTCCAGACCTGCTTCAGAAAATGGCAAGAACAACGGGTCAAGTGTTTTGAAGCAAAGCAGAGCATTTGGAGGGAGATTTATGGCGAGGTGTCTTTGACTATGGTAGATTTTTAAAACTTAAATATTCACCATATTTTCCAGTCATACCTCATACGTCCAATCTCTTTTCCCGGTTTATAACTTACATTTTCATTTCTAAAGTATGTCTTGAAGTACAGCAGGTTCATGTAAATAATCAAAATAGCTACAAAAAGTCATTTTACTCCTTCTTTCCCGAACTTTAAGAATCTTATTTTCTCATCCGGTTTTATACAAGGCCAGAGTCTCCAGTGCAGCAGAGAAACTGGGCCTCCAAACCAATTCAACCTTTTACTGCTTAATATGATGTTAGCTGTAGAACATCTCCAGGTATCCTTTACCACATAGACAAGGTTCCCTTCTCTCCTTCATTTTTATCTGATGTTCAGTGTGTTTTCTGCATCTATTCATGCAGGCAGTTCTTGTGGCTGTCTCTGGCAGTTTTCCTAGGATTAGTTCCTAAGGTCAAATGAATAAATATTTTTAAGCCTTTTCCATGCTAGTTCCCAATTTTCATTCAGAGACATTGGGCCCACTTATATTCTCCTAAGCTGTATTAGCCATTTTTCTCACTTCCTTGCCTTTACTAAATTTTATAATTTTAAATTGTTCCCAATTCCAAAAACCTTCCCTAGTGCATTTATTTATTTATTTATTTATTTATTTTATTTATTTTTTTTTTTAGGATTTTTGAGACATGGTCTCGCTTTGTAGTTCAGGCTGGCCCTGAGCTCAGCCTCCAACTCACATCACAGCAATCCTCCTGCCTCTGCCTTGTGAGTGCTGGGATGACAGGCGTGAGCCACCACGCCCGGCACTGTGGTGTGTGGTACTGATTGCTGCTGGGCATGAGTTTCCACGCCCAGTATTGTATGTGATCACAGAGGATCCAACCCGAGTCCTTGCGCTTGCAAGACAGGCGCCGGAACCACTGAGCTAAATCCCCAGCCCCCCTAGTGCACTTATTTTTATCACTCTGGATGTGAGCATTTGATAATCTTCTTGCATTTATTCTCCAATAAATTGTTTTTCTTTGCCTTTTACCAGTTTTCTTTTGGGCAGTCTTGTTTTTTTTTTTTTTTTTCTTGTTTTATTTGTATAGGATTTTTAAAAAAAAATACATCAAAGTTATTCACCTTTATTATATACAATATGCCCCCGTTCTTGGCTTTTTCACTTTTCTTCATTGTTGATGTTTTAATAGACTATTTTCTTTTTTTTAGAGAAGTTTTAGGTTTATAGCAAAACTGAGCGGAGGGTGCGGAGCTGGAGCTCCCCACGGCCCGGGCGCGGGCTGCCTCTGTGCTCCTGGGACAGCGCCCCCGCCTGGACGGTGCGCTGATGACAGCTGACGGGTCTGCTTTGGCCCATT
This sequence comes from Petromus typicus, assembly GCA_004026965.1. NCBI lineage: Eukaryota > Metazoa > Chordata > Mammalia > Rodentia > Petromuridae > Petromus > Petromus typicus. Next base: position 1,193 of record PVIR01007704.1, on the reverse strand, counting down.
TTCCTTCCATTTGCAGTTCGAGGTGGCTGGTGCACTCTTTGGCTTTGGACAGAGTATATATAGTGACGCAAACCACCATCACGGTGTCGCATATTCTCATTTCAAGGCCTAAAACTCCTCCGAACTCTACCTTCTGTGGCTTCCTTCCTCCAGCCCTGGAACCATTGACCTTTTTGCTCTCTCCCTAATTTGCCTTTTCCAAAATGACATTGCTGGCATCACGCAGCAAGCAGCTTTCAGACTGGTTTTTTTTTTTTTCATTTAGCAGCTCGCGCTAGCCTCCATGTCTTTTATGGCTGAAAGCCCACCTGTTGTGGGCAGTCAGTGACCTCTGTCATCTGGATGCACAGCAGCCTTCTGTCCATTACCTGCCAGAGGACATTTTAGCTGCTTCTGACCTTTGACGGCTGTGAGGGTTCGCCATAGGCTGGGGTTATTCCCGGGCCTGCCCTCCCTTTCCCACTGCATTGCACCCACCAGCACACTTCTCTAGAATGCATCCAGCCCTCCTGGCTCACTGTGTCTGGCTCACCTCACGGGTGAGGTTCCCAGAAACCAGAGAGAGGATAGAGGCTCACTATGGAGAGTCTCTGGCAAGAGACCCCTGCTGGCCCCCTGGGGGGTGTGTCTCCAAGCTAGGAAGGGGGCCCCAGAGAGAGGAGCACCACACCCCTTCCCCTTGCAGCTCGCCTCCAGGCAGAAGTCTGCTTAAACCCTTTCACAGCTCCTTGGAGGAAAATTATTCACATCAATTGATTGACTGATTCATTAAGTCGACAGTATGCTTGGGATCTATGACGGGAGGTTCATTGACTTTTCATTCAGCACACTCCGAAGAAAAGCAAGAGCAAAGTTAGAGGTTGGGATCTTTTGAATAATGTTAAACTCTGGCCTGCATCTCTGATTTTGGGGAGCCACAACTCAGGGTGCCTATAAGTTTGTTCTTCTTCCCTCAAGGTTTTTCCTAAAAGCAGACCCTTCTTGCATGTATCAGCTACCTACTGCTGCATAACAAACCACCCCAGCTTAGCATTAAAAAGCTACTTTTGTTTTTCCTATAGCTCTCTGACTGGGCTAGGCTTACCTAGGATATTCTGCTGCTGGGGACCTCAGTGGGCCCCCATTTGCACGTGGGGAGATGAGGGTCCCAGGCTCCTGGTGTCTCAGGAGAGACCTGGGCTATACAGAGGGAC
>PVIR01007703.1:0-59843 GCA_004026965.1 Petromus typicus | reverse complement strand
GCTTTTGTGGTTCAGGCTGGCCCTGAGCTCAGCCTCAAACTCACATCACAATCCTCCTGCCTCTGCCTCCCGAGTGCTGGGATTACAGGCGTGAGCCACCACGCCCAGCACTGTGGTATGTGGTACTGGTTGCTGCTGGGTGTGGGTCTCCACACCCAGTATTGTTATGTGGTTACCGGGGAATCGAACCCGGGCCCTTCAGCTTGCAAGACAGGCGCCAAAACCACTGAGCTAACTCCCCGGCCCCCCAGATGATCCCATTTTTATAATGGGCCCCAAACCTAAATTTTATAGTGTGATCAAAATGATAGTGACCCTTCTGTACACACGGGAGTAATTCTGGTTTCACTTGCTTTCCCCGGGCATCCCCGCCTGGGCCGCCACAGGCCTCCTCAGAGCCTGGCTCAGAGCATGGTCCCTGTGACCGACCTTTCTCCCCAAGTCCTGCCCCACAGTCCTGGCTGGCTTCCTGAGTAGGATCTGGTGCCGCCCTCCTGCCACACACTGACACAACGGCCTCCTCCTTCTCCGTCCTCCGCACACTCCTTACCTCTGCCCAGCCCCACTTGCCCGCACACACGCAGGCTTCAGAGTGGTCCGGGACCCGCTCCACCGCCCATCTGCAGTGTGCAGTGGTTCCCGCCCACCTCACGGCCTCCAGGCCAGAAGCTCTGCCCAGCCCGCCGGCTCTCTGAGCACACCTGCCTCCTGTCCACAGCTCTCCCGGGACAGTGTACATCACCTCAGCCCTCTGAACGCCCCCAGAGCCTGAGCAGCAGTTCCTCGGGGGAGGGAGCAGAGGGTGCGGCACCGCAAAGCATCTCACATCGGGGCTCAGCGACCCAGCCGGACTCTCACCGAGAAGGCCTTGGGCACTCGCCTCCGGAGTGGCCCGCGGCCTCCTGCAGACCTGCACCGGCCGGCCAGGCCTGGGCCACGCCCTCCAGCCGCGCTCCTTTCTAGCGCCTGCTGTTGGACATTTCCTGGCGTGGAGCAGGGACCCCAGCCTCCCCTACTCTGGGCTGAGCGGCCCTGCCCTCCAGGTGTGCCCGGCTTCTTCACCCCCGAAACACGAAAACAGCAGAACCCCGTGCGGGACACGAGCGCGTCCTCGGCCCGGAAGCAGGAGTTCCGGGGGCCCCGGCTCACACCGCGGTAAGCCCCACTTCAGGCCGGACCCGTCAGCGCTGGGCTTCGCACGGCGCAGTTCTGCTGTCCGTCTGAGCCCGTCAGCTATTCCGCCATGGAAAGCTAAGCAGATTAAAGCTCATAATTCTCTGTCCCCTCCTCTAATTCCAGCTTTACGGAGACCCGGCAGATCTCTTGGGAGGTTTCTTTTTCCAAATGAGTGTCTTTTGCAGTGCCTGTGCACCCTAAGGGACAAAGGTGACCGAGTTACTGGCCACGCACGTGCCGCTCATGGTGTGTGTGTGTGTGCGTGTGTGTGTGTGTGTGTGTGTGTGTGTGTGTGCGCGTGCTTGGTGCACTCCAGTGTAAGCCAGCTCACTGGTGCCAATCCCTCTTGTTAACCTGCATTACTGTTCCTGAGGAGAGGGCATTTTTAAAATCCTAGCTTTGCCAGGACAGAACTGGCCCTTCAGATAGGAGGAAGTCTCTCCCACTGCCCCAGCGGCTCATTTCTTTGTTGTGAATTAAACCATACACACAGAGCTGGGATTGTTTTAAAGGAGGGGGTTAAAGTAGGAGACTTGTAAATCTTGGGGCCAAGACACGAGAAAGAGGCTGGCACAGCAGACAGAGAGCCCGAGCCAAATAGTCCGCTGTGGCAGGAGCAAGCTGGCCAGGGCAGAGAAAAGCCCTCTGCTCGGCCTCGCCGCCGCCATGGGGTGCCCCCCAGTGGCAGAATCTAGCTTGGCGCCAGGAGCTGGGAGAGCCGGGAGGCCAGTTGAGAGAGCTGGCTGGGCACATCCTCCACGTGGTGAACCCTGGTGGGTAGGGGGACTCAAGATGGTCCCACCTTTCTCCAGTCACCCCCAAACCCCAGAGAGCGAGGCCCACTCCTCACTACAGTTACACCTAGCCCAGGGCCGTGGGTCGCACCTCACGGGCAGGGGAAAGCTTGCGGAACTCTGCCCACCTGTGTCCACAGCCGCCATTGTCTCGTCCGCATGTAACCGGAGCGAACACACCAGCCAGTGTTCTTCGCCGGCCTCCAGTGCCTCTCAAGCCCCACAGGGAAGCTCGGCTTTTAAGAGGGGAGGGGGGCGTGGTGAGAGCCTGGCCACCTGGGGGAGGCCTACACAGCTCCCTGCGGCAGGGCCTGGAGAAAGAGCTGGGACTGCAGAGCCTGTCCAGACTGGCTGCCACCACATTACCCTGGAGTCAGCAGGCAGCTGGTCCCTCAGAGACCCACAGCTGCTAAACAGCGGGGACAAAGGTCAAGGCAGAAAGGCGGGTGTGCAGGTGTCAGGAGCAGTCCTGTTTGGGAAAAGCAGCTGGATACCTGGGACTACGACTCACCGAGCTCTCCTGCCTGAAGGCCAGCTATGACATATGTGGACCTGAGGGCTTGTGGGACCAGACCGCAGTGGCCCCAGGTGCTGTGATGTCCAGGGCACCACGACACTGGGACCTCCCTTCCCCTGTGGTACTGCCTGTTGTTCTGATGTACGAGCATGCTGCCTGCTGCCTCCCAGTGACCTGTAACGTGGCTGGCTCCAGGCTACGGAATAAAAGGTCAGCTAGCGTGGGTCTGCCGAGAGCGGGGCTCAGGCCCAAGCGCAGCTGCTTCTCTCAGTCTCACTTCTGACTGTTTATTATTCCGCCTTGCGATGTTGGACTCATAGGAAACGAGAACTACTGCAAAGGTCCTAGTTTCATTCCCTTCCCCTGCTGCCTACACGGAGGAAGAGGGTGAAACAGAGCCCTGCAGTTCTAAACCAGCTTCATTCTCTGTCACGTTCACAACAGCCTGAGCACCTACCTGGAAGGAAGCAAAGGGGCTGCAGGTCCTGCACTCTGCCTCCCGCTCTTTTTTGTCAGGGATGGGCCTGCAGCGGGCCCTGGAGGGGAAAGCCCACTCACTAGCGACTCCGACGGGGGCAGAGCTGGCCCGGCAGCCACTCTGGCCACTGCGCCTCCCCCGAAGCCACGCTGAGATGGCTGAGGAGAGTCTGTCCCTGACTGCTCGGCCTCCCCCTGCTTGCAGCTTCCAGGCTGCGGCTCGGCACGGCCTGCTTCCCTTCCTGCTCCTCCCGCCTTCGCAGCAGACCTGAGTCTGCCCTGCTTGTCAGGAGCAAGCTTTCTGTGAAGGAGCCGGGCACTGCCCAGCTCTGCCCACAGCTGCCACGTAACCAGCCCCGGCTCACCCACAAGGCTAGGTAGGGCCCAGCAGCACAGCCTGGCCTCTGCAGGCTGCACGTCTGCGGCTAGCAGGGCAGCCTGCCTCTGCACGCCTCCGTGTCTCCTGGGTGCACACTTCCTGCAGCACACCCTCTCGGTGATTTTGGAAGCACAGAGAAAGCAAGTGGAAATCTGAAGACCTCGGCTCAGACTCAGAACAGACTGACAACCACATCCCTTTGATCAAATGCCTCACTAGCTACATCCAGCCACAGGAAGAAAGCAAGGTCTCTGTCGATGGGAGACAAATCTGCACAGTCACCAGCAAGGGCAAGCACGATGAGGACAGTGTCCAGAAGAACTGCGGTCAGCTCCAGGTTGGCCCTTCAGCCACAGGGGCAGTAGAGGTGAGAGACGACATGACAGGTAGTGCTACATTTCAAAGCCTGCTGCACCCTGATTTTTCAACCATAGAGTTGTTTCAAGCAGATCTCTGCCATTGGCTACAAAAATGACCCACTGGTGTATGAGGAAGCCAGGCAGACTGATGAAGCTAGTGTCTGGGCGACAGCTCTGGCAGGACCCTAAGGGGAGCAGGACAGGCTGGGTTCTGGGGCTGTGCCTGCAAGTCTACCAAGGGAGTGGGCACGTGACAGACAGGGGTTCATGCGCAGGAGGGGGCTGCCATGGGGCCCTCCAGGCCAAAGGCTCGGGGTCCTGCTTCCCCACACGGGAGGGGAGAGATGCAGAACACCGGAGAGTCCCAGAACCGTGTCTGCCACATGACCCAGCCCAGAGTAAGATCATAAGTTCTGGAAAACGGACTTTGGAGCCACAGGCACTAACATAAGTTCTTGAACTGTGACCCTAAAATAGGATCAGTGCAGAAGAGAGTTCAGAGGAGACTTTGGCCTAAAAGGAAGAATCCTCAGGCCCTGATACCAGCGGAGTCTGGCAGGGCCTGAGAGCAGGCCGCACGCGATGGGCTGGGGGTACTTCTCCCCACTTTAGATGCAGTGAGAGGTCCCCCCAGGCCCTGGTGGGCTGCCTCCAGCTCCTCTGTGCATAAGGTCTGCAGGGACCTGTAAATAGCACTGCCTCCCGAGCCCCATTCATGGCCTCCTGTTTTTGGAACTGGGCCCAACATCAGACCGTGGAGAGAAACAACCCCTCTGTCCCAGACTCCTGCAGCCTAGGTGTGCAGAGCGGCCACCCCTGCCCCGCCCATCTCTTGTCTCTGGGGAGTAACCCGGGTTCCCCTGGGAATCACCTCCCCCTCAGGCTCCGAGGTAGGGGAGACTGACCCTACCGCTCTCTTGGCACTGCTCCTCAGCCCAGATGCTGGGCACCTACCAGCACGCTCCACGCATGCGCCAGTGGACAGCTGGGGTCCTGTGGCCCTCGGGTCAAGTCTCTGATCAGCCGAACCCCACTGACGCCAGCTGGGGCCATTTTGAGTCTCCCTCGGCCTGGGAAATGGCCCTGGGTTTGGGCTTCTACCCTGGCGTGCTCGTCCAACTGACCGGAGGTTGCTGAGTGCTGAGTTTCTGCTCGTCCGGCCCAGGGTTCCCACAGGTGGAGCTGGGCACCCGGCCAGGGAACAGCTCACATGGCCACTCCGCACCGTGAGGACAGGTCTACTGCCCTCCGGGCTTGCCCTGCGGGGCCTCAGCTGTCTCCCACAAGACCGCGGGCCCAAGGCTCAGAGCTCAGCCTGGACGGCCACCTCGTGGCTTCTCCGCGGTGCTGGAGAGACCCCGGGCTCCCAGGGTTGTCGGAAGATCCCCCCAGAGGAGAGGCAAACGCAGAGGGGAGGAGGACAGGCCGACTTTAGAGTGCCACTGTATTTTTAAACATCTTGGCGTCAATAAAGCTTGTGCAGTGCAGTGACAACTGGGGAAGTGGTTTTGATCGTGGGTCCTCACCCACCAGCCACTCGTCTGGGTTCAACCCGAAGTGTTTGTTGTCTCGGGAGACGGGGTGGCGCCCCTTACCCCCAGGCCCCCAGGGGCTCTTGGGCCGGGCCTCTGTGCCACCCCCCCAGGCCGGTCCCCTGCCTCTCTGCGTGGTCTCTCGCAGCTCCCACCCACCTACGAGAGTCAGCCTGCACTCGGCACCGACCCTGCTCACACCCTCCTGTCCCCTGCCCTCTTCTGCCCTCGCCCGTCACTTCTGTCCTGTCTGTGAGCCATGCACTGACCCTCAGCTCCAAGACACTGGCCGCTCGTTCCCTAGAACTTAGCCGTCACTGTTACTACTGAAAAGAAGATATTAATTATAAATTATGTATTAATGTATAAATTAAACACTCCGTAATCAGCAATAATAATTTAGAAACGCATTAGTCATTGTAGAAGCCTGGCTGATGGGCACTCAGTTTCCACCCAGGACAGGAAAGCAAAGAGTGTGGTGGGGAATCCTTTAAATCTGAACATACTTTGATTTTGACTCTTTTTTTTTTTTTTTTTTTGCAGTACCAGGGTTCGAACTTGGGTCCTTGTGCTTGCAAGGCGGGCATGGGGCCACTTAAGCTAAATCCCTGAACCCCACTTTGATGCTGAAATCTGAGAAGGATGACTGAAAGGTCGTGGGGTTCATTAAAAGTCCTGCACACGCGCACAGGGCTGCTGGGAACATGTGGGCTTCGTGTGACCCACATCCCAGAAAGAGCAGGAAGGGGCTGTGGCCAGGGGGCACTGGGCAGCAAGATGGAGGAAGGGTCGCCACCATCACATGACACAGCTCTACCCAGGTCCCAGCTGGAGAGAACGGGGTCCAGGTCTGCCAGAGCCGTGCAGTGTGAGGGGTGGCCAGTCCTGCAGGTACAGGAAGAAAACATGGAAGGTTTCCAGCAGCCACGCACTCAGGGACTGGCCTGTGGACGTGGCGTCCGCCGCTGGACAGGAAGCCCCAGTGAGGCAGTGGGCTGCTGTATTTTCCAGTGCTGCAAATCAAACACAGGGCCTTGTACATACAGACCAGTGCTTTATCGGTGAGCTACATCTCACTGCTTTTTAGTTTTAATTTTATTTTGAGATAAGGTGTAGTTAAGTTGCCCAGACTGGTCTCTTGAATGTGATCCTCCTGCCTCAGGCTTCCTAGTAACCTAGACTTTTTTTAAAGAAATCTTTCAGTTTGGTATTAATACGAGTGAGTAAATAAATAAATGAATGCCATGAGAGACAACTCCAACCCCTAACAAAACAAAACTCAGCCCTGATCCCGAGTCGCCGGCAGCTCAGGGCGGCCTGCTCATAACGAGAAGCCAGGGCTGAGCAGCCGCGCCGCACGGGCAGCAGACGGCTCGCCGTTACCTCCCGAGGGTCTGCGGGCCGCGTCCGTCCCGCTTAAGAAGCGGCGAGTGGAGTTCTGGGTCCATCCACAGAAACCCGCTCAGCCCCACTCAGTAAGGGAAGGGGAACAGAGAAATGCAGCGTGGAACCACACGCAGGAAGCAGGGCCACGAGGGCGTGAAGGCCCGGAGCAGCCACGCGCACGTGTGCACAGCCCGGCCGCCCCCGGCTGTCCTCGCCAGGCCCAAGGCTGCACGGTCCCTGTGTATCTGCTGCCTTCCCAGTGCCAGGAGAAAGGAGAGGGTCACTTAGGCTCACAGCTTTTGGAATTTCCATCCATGGTCACTGGCGCCAAGGCAGGAGCACCAGTCTGGAGGGCAGGGAGGGTGTCGGCTCAGGCAGGTGGCAGGCAGAGAGCGGGCCGAGAGGACGGCAGGAGCCGGCAGAGCACTGGCCACGCCCGTGCCCGGCAGCAGCACCCGAAGTGTGTCTGACTGAGCCAAGGCAGCAAGTTGGCATTCAAGGCTCACTGCCATGGCCTTGAAGGCCAGGTGCGGCCTAGGTGACATCAGGCCTGAGACCGCAAGATGACCGACCGGCTGCAGGCAGGCCGCCCGACAGTGACGTTTCCAAGACGGCGGCGCCTTGACTCACAGCCCAGGGAGCCGCTTCACTGCACTCTGTACCCCCACCCACTCAGCGGGGTCCAGCCACACAGCACACCGTGGGTCCTGCGGGGCACGGGCCAGCGCCCGGACGGGAGTGCGACTCGGCAGGGCTCCGAGGAAAGGGCAGAGTGCAACGTGCAAAGCAGTTTCTTCCAAATGTTTGTGGCTTTGATAGGAGCATAACACTCCTGAACTGAACCGTTACAGATAAGGACTGTGGAGGAAAGGGGCCCAAAGGCCAGGACGACAGAGGGCAGAGGAGACAGGAGGGTGAGGAGCTCCGGGGAGTGAAGGGCACTCTGGTCAGTGACAGCAGAGCGGGCGGGCACGCAGCTCAGTGGTGCCACCGCCTGCTTGGCAAGTGCAAGGTCCTGAGTTTGAGCCCTGATTTGGGGGCAGGGAAAGATGGCAAAGCATCATGGGAAGAAGGAATCTCCCCAGAATGGCTGCACGAGGAAGGGGTGGGGCAGCCTCCCCAGGTCCACTTGGGGGCGTCACTGTCGGGCCTGTGAACAGCTCCTGCAGGACGGCATCCCTGGGGCCCTGTCGTCTCACTGCCCTTGAGGAACGTCCACAGCCAAGAGCCAGAGAGCCGGGTCAGGGTAGCGCAGGCAGAGACGCCGGCAGCACACACGTGTACACACACACACGCACACTCACACACGTGTACACACACGTGTACACACACGTGTACACACACACACGCACACTCACACACGTGTACACACACACGCACACTCACACACGTGTACACACACACACACACAGCACCACTCAGCCTCAGAGCCCTTCCGGACAGCACTAATGTTCAAGCTCCTCCTGCTCACGAGAGAGGGAGGCGGTGGGGTCTGCACCTGCCCCTCCAGTCCCAGCTCCCCAAGGCAGCAGAGTCAGGACCTCCGCGAGCCTGCCTCTCACCGTGCTCCCCACAGCACCTTGCCATGTGCTCTGTGCCCCATGTGGGGGACTCAGAGGGACCCGTGTAGACTCAGCACCAGCTCAGGAATGTTCACAGCTGGCTTTGGCTCTTAAGAAAGTCTCTGAACAGCCACAGTGGGTTTGCACGAGTACAACTGAGAGACACTGACTTGAAGCAAAAGGGGAAACTGAACAGGGCAAACCCAGCAAATATGAAAATGATTCTATAGGCAAAAATAAAAACTAAATGAGATATCACTTCTCACCAACAAGATTAGACTAATTTCTGTTTCTGAGACGGTGTGTCACTAGGTAGCTCAGACTGGTCCTGTACTCCTAGTGATCCTCCTGCCTCAGCCTCCCCACTGAAGGTGGAACTGCCTTGGTGCTGTTCCGTTCTTCCTACCAATGCTCGGCGTGCCTCCTCTGCACAGCCCCTTCTTGCCAGGCCATGCTTCAGGCCGTGCCTGCCTAGCGATGTGCCTGGATGTGAGGACGCGTCCAGCCACGAGCTGCTCACGCAGGGATGGCGGATAGCTCGGGACGGACACACAGGCGTGGGGCCGCTGGGCGCAGCAGCAGGTGGAGAAGGGCCCCAGTCGGGCCCTTGTCAGACGTGGGGCACAGTCAGGGGCAGCTTCCCCATGTTTGACAAAAAGAAGGACAGACAGGTGCTGAAAGAGCGGGTGGGGTGACAAGTGAGGTCGATGAGGGACTGCTCAGGGTGACGGGGTGCAGGGGTGCGCCCGGCCCTCAGCGGCCCTGCCGTCTGGCTTCCTCTGCGAACCTTGCCCTCCTGTGTCAGGAGGAGGTCTTGAGATCATTCTGGCTCAACTGCTATGAGTGCAGAACCCTAGATGGTTTCCCACTCACTTTCTCTTAAAGGTTTACAAATTATAGACCGGAAATGAAAATGACGTGGTCACCACAAGCCCTTCCCAGGGGTGTCAGTCCTCTCTGCACAGGCTCTGTGCTCCTGGAGGCGGGGGTGGGGCAGCCGGGAAGCAGGGAAGGCCCAGCACGGGCCCTCCTGCCGTCCCAGCACTCAGAGCGCTGAGGCAGGAGGGCTGCAACTTGGAGACCACCACAAACGACATATAGTAGTGGAATTCAGACAGAAGGGAAACAGACCCTGAAGAGTCCACCCCAAACAGGTCCAGCGAAGAGTGAGGAGGGCCGGGGAGAAGCCCGCTGCATCTGAGAGGCCCGGCCTTGTCAAAAAGAGACTGCGTCTACCCTGCGCCTGGCTAACGGGAAGTTAACAGTGAAGGAAGAAAGCTTGGCTGCAGCTGCTGGCCTGGGGCTAAGGGGACGGTGGCTCAGCTGGCATCTTGCCTAGGGCAGCAGGGTACAAGTCAGCTGCACCGTCCGCCCAGGTAAGAAGTCGGTCTGCCAACCCCGCTGATGTCTGAAGGTACAGGTGGCCGTCTGAAGACTGACTCTGATGTTGATGTCAATAAGAAAGTTTTTTAAAGAAAGCATCTGGCTGTGTTTTCCAACTGTTATCAAAGGAAAATCAGATGAAAAGACAGATGTGCACAAATTTCTATTTTGAGGAGCTCTTGAGAAAATAAAATTATGAAACAAATGAAGCATCAGGAAAATCTATTCAGCTGGGGATATATTCGAACTGTCTGCTTGACGTTTTTTTTGCAAATGCCCCCCCAACACACACACCTCCAAGTTTCGCTCCTCTGTTCCCCTGGAGTGAGCAGTCGTAATACCTACCCTCAAAAGCCTGTCAGGGGTCACACACAGAGCATCTACAACACAGATTTCCCTCGATCTTCAGACTAATTTCTGCTCTCAGCTGCTCACTCCACAGCCTTGATCAAACAGTACAAAGTCACCAACATGCAGTCTTAGGTGCTCTATGCTTTTCTGGCTCCCAGGCCTGTTAGAATCAGCATCAGATTCTCCCTGCTGCACACGGCTCGGTAACCAAAGATCCCCATGCCTCCCTCTGCCCCTTGTGCAGCACGGTGGAAGTCTAGTCCCAGACAGCGATACTAAAAAGAAAAGTAAATTTAAAGCTTCTTTTCGTCATTCTTTACCAGTAACTGTTGGGTATAAGCAAACTAAAGTATACGAATTAGAACCAGGGTTTATTGTCTGCCGACACCAGAAAATAAGGACTCAGTCACATGAGGGTCGGGTTAGCGGAGAGAGGGGAGGGTACTGAGCATCCAAAGGCAGGAAAGTGGGGGGCAGAGCCAGCCAGAGAGTAAGCAGGGTCCACAGAGGGACCCCGGCCCAAGGCTGCACACAGGCTTCTGGCATCCCAGGCACTGTCCCCACCTGCCTGATGGAGAAATGGAGATAAGGGGGGCAGGCCACAACAGAGCAGGTGGGGGGCTGGGGTGTGGGCCGAGGTGGGGGACTGCTGCCACAGCTGTCCAGGAAAGGGAGGAAAGGAGCGGAGGGGCAGGGGAGTTTTCTGTAACTAACCCGGAGGTCACACTTCCCGGCTTGGCTCAGTCAGCAAGCATCTTGAGCCCAGAGATGTCTGCAGGGGACTAGGCTCAGGGTGGGTTCACAGGACAAGCAGGGACGTGGCCACAGTGTCCACTGGCCGCAGGGAGGCAGCCCAGTCAAGGGCGAAGGACAAGGCAACCTCTCTAGTTAGCAGGGTTGGAAGAGGGTTTGTTTAAAAAAGAGCCATTTTGAGGTGGGCTGGCACAAGGCAAGAGAAGGGCCAGGCCCGGTGACAGCGGAGACAGCTCGGATCGCTGTGCCCAGGGACTGAAAGGGCAGCGTGTACGGTGTGGGCCACAGCCCAGGGGCCTGCAGACCAGCAGGCTCCGAGGGGCAGGGCCCCGGCTGGCTGGAGCGGGTGGCAGCCTCTTCCCCCTCATGCATCCCTACACAGGCGGAAATGGGGGGCTGTGGCAGTGCTGGGCCAGCAGGGCCCCAGGAGGAGCTGGGCAGGAAGCAAGAGGTCTGCTCTGTGCCGGCGAGAGCTGTGCTGGGAGAGGCCGGGCGAGGCCACAGGCTGCTCTGAGCAGCCGCTGGGAGGGCAGCCACGCGGAGGGTGGGCGGGCTGGCTGACCAGCGGCCTGCGAGTCCACAGGGGCCTCGAGTCTGGCCCCTGGCTCATCCGCAGGGATGAGCTCACTGCGGGTCAGGTCACTAGCGTCCCGGGAAACAGCCTCTGGGGAAGGACAGGCTGCTGTCAGGGAGCGAGGGACGCGGAGGGGAGGACGTGGATGGGGCTGACCTTCCACGCACTGGAGGCTGGAGTCGAGCAGGGAGCTGTTGCTCTCCACTGGGCCGTACCCAGACAGCCTTGGTGACAGCTGGGACCAAGCGCAGCAGCGACAGAGTCACAGAAGACGTCAGTCAGGGTCTCCGCAGTCTCGGTCCTGGACAGGGAGAGGGAACAGTACCTCAAAGACCCAACCCAGCTGCTCACCGGGCTGCGTCTCAGGCGTTTCCTCACCCCTGGCACAGTACCCGACGCCCACGCTAAAGCAGGGAGATTATTCTGGTCCACAGCTTTGGCTCGTGGGCCGCTGGCTCCAGGCACAGAGGCCCCATGGAGCCCGGCGGAGCCAGCCGTGCAGCCCATGGGCTGGGAGGCAGAGACAGGAATGCGCTTCCCACCCCACTGCGTCCTGACCTGGATCTAGTTCCCACCCCGCTGCGCCCGACCTGGGTCCAGTTCCCACCCCGCTGCGTCCCGACCTGGGTCCAGTCACCTCCCGCATGCCAGATATCACAGATACTTGAAAGTGAAACTATGCCCGGCTGCCTGACTCTGCACTCCCTTCGCAATCAGATGGGCGCTAGGGAGCTCTGAGACAGTGCCAGCCCTCTGCAGGGTGGATCGGAGCGGGAATCTGCCTGTGCCTCACAGATAGGCGCTGTGGAGGACAGGCTGTGGCATCACTTGGTCATGAACACAGAAGGGAGCCAGCAGCCAGGTGCCTGGCATCAGGGCACCAAACATGTCCTGGTGCCCTGAAAACCAGGTAACCCCAGTCGGCTTCCGCACACAGTCACAGGCCGCACAGTGCGCGCAACTGCACAAGAGGGGAAGCTGCCCTTGGCAAAGCAAGCTGAGGGGACGGCACCTGGCACCAGCAGACGCGGCTGCACCCGACGTGACACTGGCCAGCGATTGTGGCTGCCCTTGGCATCGGAACAGGTGCCTGGCGCAGGCTGTCCTGCAGCTGTCATCTTACTCTCGCATTTCAGGCCTTCGAAAGCTTCAAGAGTTCTCCACTTTGAAAACCTGCAAGAAAACGGAAAGAAGAACAAAAAGACGCCTTTGGTCAGTGCACAAAGAAGGGGAGTTTGTACTAACACACACTTTATTAACTAGAACACACTCATTTTCTGTCCCCAAGAAATTCATGGTGAAGAAATTTGTAAAGAATTCTGCTGTGGTTGCAGAGTGACCACTTGTGGGGCACCCTGCCCCAGGGCTTGCACCTAGGAGGCTTGAGTCTTGTCCCACAAATTAACAACAGCTGTCAAGGCAAACACAGTTTTGCCTGTTGACTCTTCCTTTCGTATATGTCATGTTTTCTTTTTCCTCGCAGTAGGGAGTAAACCCAGGGCTTTTGTCCCGAACATGTCCCTAGCCCTCGTGCTTCCTCCCCATTTTGAGACGGTCTTGCTGTCACCAAGGTGCCCAGACTGGGCTGAAACTTCCAACCCTCCTGCCTCAGCCTCTCAGAGAGCTAGGATGACAGGCCTGCACCACCACGCCTGGCTTCTCTCACGTCTTTCTCCCAGCTCCAGGTCACCGAGCACTTGCTATGCGCCGCGCTGTAGTGCTGAGCATGGTTTACTTTGGTCCTTGCTCAGGAGGCGCTGGAGGACCCTAGACTTTGAGCTCATGCGTGGTTTAGACCTGTGGACCCAGTGGGTCTCCTCCAGCCACGTGGCTGTGTAGGTGTCCTGAGGAATGGCATTTAGAAACGGGCCTCTGGCGGGGCCCTGGTTCTGGCTCGCTGTGCGGGTCACCTGCACACCTCACCCGGAAGAGGGGCGCTTGAGCACGAAGTCGGGCCTCCCTCAGCCCACACCGCGGGGCGAGCGCGCTGGTCTCCCGCCGCTACCTCCCCAGGCCTGTCCTGTGTGGAAGGCAGGAAGGGCTGCCGGTCTTGTCCCTTGCGCCACAAACCCCAGGCAGGCTGACGGCGGCGAGCGGCCGAGTCACTGATGCACGCGGGCAGCAGAGCGAGGCCGGACCGGACAGCAGTGAGTCATCCGGAGAGATGGGACAGCGGGTGCGGACATTCCCAAGTCTGGCGCGCCCCCTGCTGGCCGTGCCCGGCGCTGCCGTTAGCCCGCCCGGAGCCCAGGGCTCGCCATCCAGGGGGGCTCGCCATCCAGGGGGGCTCGCCACCCAGGGGGGCTCGCCACCCAGGGGGGCCCGCACAGCCGCCCCGCGGCCTCCCGGTCCCGGTCCTGGGCGCGCGTTCCGCGGGCACAGCCCGCTCCTGGCTCCTAGCTGCAGGCCTCCCACGTGCACAGGGCTCCGGCGGCCGCGCTGGCGTCCTTCCGCTCTGGCCCGCACAGCCTCCGCACACTCTCCCTTGTCCTTCTGCACAGACGTGCGGTCCCGGCCTGGCGGTCAGCGGGCATCCCCGCGGGCACCCTCCCCGTCCGCTCGGGCCTCCCCCGCCTCGCCTCGCCCCGCCGGGCCAGCACCTCGGAAGCCTTGCTCCGCGTGGCGCTGAGTCCTAGGCCTGAAGACCCCCGAGACCGCACGGTTGAGGGAAGCAGCCTGTGCACACCGCGCACACCGCACCCAGCCGGCCCGGGTGCCGCCTCGGACTGGCCTCCGCCCGCCGGGCCCTGCCCACGGGCCGCCCATGCTCCCTCGGACTCTGTCCAGGGGCCCTTTTATTTCCTGCTTCATTATAACTGGCAGCTGTTTTTGCGTGCCTGCCCACTTGGAACGCACGCACCAATCTGCCAGACAGCACGCTCTGCGGGCAGCGTCACGTGTCTTCTGAGCGAGGCTGAGCGGGCTCAGGGCCAGCCACACAGCTGCCCTGCGCCCCCCGCCAGGGTCTGCCACCCGGGACAGGGAGGAAAGGCAGTGCAGGAAGAGCTCTCCAAATTCCTAGCCAAGGCAAAATGTCAAGCGCAGCCAGAAGCAGAGTCCTGTTCTGCTTCCCTCATGGATTCTCCCAGCCTTTTTAGAGACATCTTGCGCCAAGATGGCGGCTCCACTTTGCCCACACCTTCAACTGTGTGCTCAGAGCCTGCAGAACAGCGCAGACCCGGGCGGGGGGGGGGGTGAGCCAGCCCACTGCTCACACAGCCTGTCCTCGGCGCTGTCCTTCAGCTGTCCGCTAGGCCACTAGTTCTAGGACTCTGTCCCAGGTACCAAAATCTAACGATGCTCATAGGTCTTGTAGAAAATGACACAGTATCTGTGTGTGTCTCCTCATTCTCCAGCAGGTAGCCTCCCTGTTGTAGCTGGGAAAGGGGAAAAAGACACAAGGGAGTTGTGCTGGGCCTGGAAGAGATGCACGTCCTGTCCCCCACACACGGCCAGAGCTGTGGCCTGTGACCACACAGGGCTCCGAAGTGCAGCCTGTGTGCCAGGACCCAGTTCAGACAGGTCTCTGTCTCCCCTGGAATGGACCCTGCATCCTGACACATCGTCTCCCACAGCAGCAGATTTTCCTCAGTTGTAGAGAAAATTCAAGCATAGTATGGCGGTACACATCTATAATCCTAGGTCTCTGGGAGACTGAGGCTGGAGAATAGCAAGTTCGAGTCCAGCTGAGCAGTGTACCAAGACCCTGTCTTAAAATAAGGAGAAATGAAGAGATCTGGGCTGCAGCCTGAGAATGTCCCCCAAAACAAATGATTCCCCCAAACTAAACTAAACCCAACAATCCTCCTGCCTCTCCCTCCCTAGTGCTGGGATTACAGCTGTGAGTCACCACGCCCGGCATTGTTGTATGTGGTTACCAGGGAGCAACGCAGTCCCTGGCGCTTGCAAGGCAGACACTGGAATCACTGAGCTAAAGCCCTGGCCCTGCCTGGATGGTTTTGCCTAAGGGGAAAGCTGCATCATGAAATGGTTGCCTGGTGATGCAGCAGCCTGCCACATGGCCTCTTCCTTTCAGACGGTGAGGAGCACTACCTAGCAGGTAGGGGAGGCACCCAAGCCGACTCCTCGACACCATGCCCACCCCATCCAGCCCATGCCAGGCTGGGGAGACAGGCTGGCTGGTAAGAGCTACTTCTCCACCTACCCACTATGGGACTCAGGTGAGCCAACCTAGCTCGCCTGCATTACTCTTCTGTCACCTTTAAAGTGGGTCTAATAATAGCACGTACCTTGCTGGGTTATTCTGAGACTTCAAAAAAGGAAACTGTAGGAAAAGGCTTGATGCAGGGCCAGAATACTGTGGACTAGACTTGAAAGCCGAGCACCCCGGGAGCTGCAGAAGGAAGGGGTCGCCGGAGCAGAGACCTCATTTGAGCCCCAGTGCAGACCCCCTTCCAAAGGCTCGAAAGGGTGTCTCTGCGCCAGCCCAGACGCAGAAAGCAGCCTCTCCTGTGCTCCCAGGGCTCCCAGGCCGCCGGGACCCTACCCGACTAGCATCGCCACAGGTTCCCTGGGAGGCCAGGAAGGAGGCCCGACCCCCAGAGACCCACGGCCTCCGTGCCTGATGTGCTGGGTACCAGCTGATGTGCTCAGCGCCACCACTGGTCTAGTTGCCCCCCAAAGCTGGCAGTGTAAACATGGCTGCATTGACACTGGCCCTGCACAGACCCTGCCTGCAGGTCCCCACCCAAAGTGGAGCCAGAGCTGCTGAGGGAGCTGGGGTGCCCCAGCAGGCTCCCTCACCTGACTTCACCCCATAGCTCACGTAAGGATAAAATGTCACAGGTCTCACCCAGCTCCTCAGGGGAATGCCACACCCAAGGCCTCGGTGCCTGCAGGAGGGCGAGACAGGAGGCCAGCTCTGCCCCGGGTTCTCAGACCTCTGCCCCCCGCTAGCCCTCAGCTTCCCCACTCCCATGGAGGCAGGCTGGGCCTGCAGATTCTCCACTTTTCACATTTTACAGAATCCCATCAGCTGGCCACGTGGCATGAACAAACACCTTCCCTTCTCCGATGGACTCTGTGAGGTTACATCTGGAAATAAATGATCCTCTCCAGGTCCTACATGTGTGTGTTGTGCAGGCACATGTGTTTGGACACTATTTGTGTCCATGTGTGTTCGTGTGTGCATCCATGTTTGTGTATGTGAGTGTGCATGTGTGTGTTTGGAGGTTGAACATAGGGCTTCGTCCTGGCCACTGAGCTACATTCCCAGTCCAGTACTTTATTTTGGGACAGGGTCTCACAATGTAGCCCAGACTGGCCTTGAACTTGCAATGCTCCTGCCTCAGCCTACTGAAGAGCTGTCTAACAGATAGCAACAGCCCACCAGCTTCCTCCCTTCTTTGAGGGGACCTTCTCAGTAGATTCACACAGGAGAATGCGTGGAGACTAGCTGGGAGGTGGGTGAGACCTGTCAATCTGCACATGTGCTCGCAAGACCCACGCACATGCGCAGAGCAGCTCCCACAGCCTGCACTGGACTTCTCCGGGGAGCTGTAGCAGGTTTTCAACAGCTTGAGGGAGGAGTCGCAACAGTCCCCCTCAGGACCCGGATGTAGCTTCTGGAGGGTTTCCTTGAGGTTTGGACAGTGCAGAAGGCGCACACCCCACGAAGGGTCCACCCTGGCTGCCCTGGCTGTGCACGGTATGACCCGCCCTTGTCCTCCAGGGTGCACTTTTCTCTTGCTTTTCTTCTTTTAGCCAGTTTGTCCCTCACTCTCCACTTCTACTTTTTCAAATAAACTTTGTCATTGTCTTTTTGCTCATTTCTTTCAAGCCTTTGTTTGAAGTCCAGCTGCACAAGAATTGAGCAACCCGGAATGGGATGATGATTATTAGGTGAGCTACTGTTAGCACGAGCCCACGGTGAGGAAACGGGGCTGTACACTCTCCCCGTAGGGGGAGCTATGTCCCTAAGGAGCAGAAGGTGGAGGGCAGATGTCCAGCCGGGAGACTTCTCATCCTGGGCCTGGCGGGAGCCTCCCTCACCTCAGACCTGCCCTTCCCAGCAAGGCAACCATTGTGGGAGTTTCCTCCTGATAAACAGAACTATTTTCCCTCCTGAAAACTCCACAGCTGAGGTTAGAAGTTGTCACAGGAAGGGGAAGGAAAGGGGTCAGTCCCACGATGGGTGTATTTATTACATGTCACAAACATAGAAAAACAAGGCACTCTGATAGAAAACAAGAGGCTTCAGCAAGACAGGCCTTCCCCTTGTGTCCCAGAAGCTTCTGCCACGGGTGGCCCAGGACTGAGCAACACCCCCCTCAGGACCACTTTGGAGAAAAGAGGCCGGAGGCTTCGGCCATTCAGCGTGTAACCCTGCGGGGGCAAAACAAGTTCGGGCTGCCACCATCTGCCTGGGACGTTCTTCCTTCAACCAGACGAATTAAAAGGAGAGAATCAAAAGAGCCTGAGCCAGAGTTTTACTACAGAGAGAAAGCAGGAAAACTCAGGTACGGAACCCAGGAAGGGCCAGGTGGGCAGCAGGAATATAGGTGTACACACACACATATACCGTGAATGCCTATTTATTTTTTAAACAACTTTACAGTAAGACATTGCCATTAATCCCAAGCCAGCCTTCCCACACCCTAATCTCTCGTCTCCACATCATCCTGGCCACTTTCTGAAACAGTTCTGGAAGTCATCTTTATGAATGTCTTTCATGGCACTGTCTTGGCTGCCTTGATGTCTTGGACCAATTCAAAACATTCACCTTTCATGGCTGCTCTGAATTTGGGGGAGTCGGAAATCTCCCCCAGACAGGAAATTTGGGCGAGGCAAAGCTGGCTGGGGAAGCAGGCGTCACCTGTTGATCACAAAATCCCAGGACACCTGTGCAGAGCAGCTCCAAAGCCCAGTGTGTGGACTTCCGGAGAGAACTCAAGGTTTGCAGTAAGAGGGGCTGGCCCTGATGGCAGCCTGGACTGAGTGACAGAAAAGGATGTCCACCAAGCTCTCTCTTGCTAAGTGGCCATCCTCACACTGTAGGATGCATTTCTTTCTCTTTTTTTGCTCGGCCCAAACTTACTATGCAGAGCCTACGTCTTTTCCTATCTTTAATAAAATTCTGCTACCATTTGTGCATGGCCTGACCGGTTTTTGCTCAGTACAGGGGAAACCAAGACTCCAACACCCGGAGCTGGTGATATCTCAGCACCAAGTCCAGTACACGAGGCAGATGAGGACACAACACGATGTTTTCATGAGCCTGACTTTCTACTGGATGATGCTTGGCAGTAGCACCCGGCAAAGACACTCACGCACGAAAGAGGGCTTCAGAACTGCTCCAGAAAGTGGCAAGGATGACGGGATAATTGTGTTTAAGGCAGAGGCTGTTCCGAAGGGATTCGTGGTAACGTGCCTCTTGCTGTGAAGAATGTTCACATTTTTATCTAAACCTTCACCGCTTCATCCTTCGGCGTGTCATTCCCTCAACTCCTTTTCTGTTTGTTTTTTAAATTCCGGGGACTACTGCTAAGCCACCCGCAGACAGAGGGGATGGGATGTGCCCTCAGCGCCTTCTTGGCTTGTCTTCCCAGCCACAGTCCGTCTTGGTGACAAGTGACCCCCAGACAACCTTCCAGTATGGGCGGGTGCGCCACTGTGTGTGGGAGTTGACAGCGGAGCTTGAACCAGAGCACCTCTCGGCAGGGGCTGGAGGACGGCCCTGGGGTCGGCTGAGATGAGGGCAGCCTGGGCAGCGAGGCCCGAGTCGGGTCCCTGGCGCTCACCCTCATGCCCTGTGCTCCTTACAGCAGCTGGTGGTTTGGGAGCAGCTCCCTTCCGGGCTGCAGGAGGCCGGGCCCAGCCAGGCAGGCGGTCCAGCTGCCGGGGAGGGCCTACTGGAGCACGCACTCCCGGCCACTCTGAGGTCCGGCCCCGCTCCATAGTCCTGCTATGTTGGGGTCTCAGCTGGACGTGTCCAGGAAGCCACTCCCATCTCCCCGAGACAGGCAGAAACCAACGTGGCCCCAAGGCCCACCGTACAATGGTCCCTGCACAGCGCCTCAGCCTGGCCTCAGTGGTCCCTGCACAGCGCCTCAGCCTGGCCTCAGTGGTCCCTGCACAGCGCCTCAGCCTGGCCTCAGTGGTCCCTGCACAGCGCCTCAGCCTGGCCTCAGTGGTCCCTGCACAGCGCCTCAGCCTGGCACCCCAGGCTGGTCGAGCTTTGCCACGGAGACTCCTGAGAGCTGACGCTCTTCATAGTGCCCCCATCCACATGCGCTAGGTGCCTGTGGCACCCAGCCAAGCCGTGACCACCTAGGGCACCACTGTCCCAGTCGAGGACCACGGGTTTAGAGCAAGGCCTGGACCCGAGGCCCTGTGGGCTCGCATCTTGCTGTGCCATGTGCTGGTACTGATGCCTGTGCTGTCCCTTCTGAGGTGCGGAAGGGCACAGCGTCCCCTTGGCTCAGTGAGCATGCACACGGACCGTCTGGCCGCGGTGTGTCACGTGAGCAGTTCTGAGTTACTGCTGGACTTGGCCTGGACCTCTGCTTTGTCCTTTCTGTTCTGGCTACAGTCACTCTCACACCACTCCTACCTCGTATCCACCGCCTCTTAGCATCAGTGCCCTTGCCCAAGCCATCCGCACTCCACTGCCAAGGGCTTTGCTCCTCACCGTCAGAGGTGCTGTTCTCCCCTCTGACCTCCAGCCTTCAAGTCTCAAGCTCCGCTCACAACTCAAGGAAAGCTATTTTTAAAGCAGTGAGGAATTCTTTTCAGAATATGGACAAGCTGTTTCCTTGGAAAAGCAAAAAGCACTTAAGTGACTGAGCCAACCAGGGCTGCCCTGTGCATGGGGCAGTCCGTGCACTGCACAGATGCCCATGCCAAGACAAGGAGGTCCTGCAGTCCATCCCCAGCATCACTCGCCAAGCTATACTCTGGAGCAGCGACTTTACTGCCCAGCAGCGGCCTGCTTCACTGAGCTCACCAACCGGGGCTGCCCTGTAGTTGGAACTGCAGTATGGACAGCTGCGGAGCCACATTTTAAACTGGTAAGAACAGATGCTGCATTGACCTTAGTCAACGGGCTAGGAAGCAGCTGAGTATTTTCTACAGCACGCATCTCTTGTCTGTGGTGCACACTAAGCAGCCAACGACAAGAGAGGAGCTCTACGATGCCCGACGAAGCAGCCTCGCTCTTGCACTGGGCTGTGAGCGAATGTTCAGTCCTGGAGGGCCACCAGTAGCACGCTCGATAATTAACTCACAATGAGAAGCCTTCTGGGGATTCGTTGTATTTCTAATTAACTATTCTTTTTAGCCTCAGTCACCTGTCTCATAGAAATAAACCCTGCATGGCCATAAAGAACACACATCCCTGCACATGCAATTAGCACAAACATTTAGCCTTACAGTTAAAACAGCCAGAAGGGACCTCCAAGACCATCCGGGACAAACTCGCACCGTGACAGCAGAGATCACGGGCTCAGAGAAGAAGCCACGTGCCTGGGATTCCCACTCAGAGCTGGCTTTCTGAACAGGACCTCGGGTCTCTGACATGCCAGGCTCTCAAGGCTACCCTGGAACAGTATACAAGACACCCCACTCTGAGCAGCAGCCACGTGCTGCCTGCCGTGCTCCTCCCACCTCCCTTGCTCACGGAAGGTGTTTCCAGGGTGCTGGTGGGCAGCTTTTCATCACATCCACTGCAATCAGTCACAGGGCTGTGGTTATGTCTGTGCACAACACACAGGCTTGGCACCACACGATCTGAAGCCATCACTCAGGTGAAATGCAGGGCGAGGCTGCATCTCCAGAAGTCCACACGCTGGGCTTTGGAGCTGCTCTGCACAGGCTAAGACTTCTTTTATTTCTGCCACATCATTTGACAAGGCCTCTGAGGCTCCACACCTTAAAGCAAACCTGAGACCTGTACATGTGTGATGGCAGGAAGTAGAAGCATGTGCTAGCTGGACATGGTGATGCGCGTCTAACCCACCTGTGCTCGGTGGCCCCTGTCACTTGAGCTCTGCAGTGCAGGGACTGCAGTGGGGCCTGCTCTAACAACCTCTGAAACACTCAGAACACTCCACCGTCATCATCAGACCGAGCCCTCCAGATATGAGCATTCGGGGCTTCATATTTAAACCATAACAAACAAGAATGGCCGTTTCCGCTCTTGCTGTGAGTCAAATGTCCCTCACTCAGCCAGCAGAGGCAGCAAAGGGCACACACACAGTGTACTGTGAGGGCCAGGTCTGCAGCGGCAATGGCTCAGGCTCTCCCCCCGCCGCCCCTGTGACTCCACCCTGCCCGAGCCCAAATGAAACCCTGCAACCCCCATCCGCTCTGCTTCAGAGGGCAGCTGCTTTGTGCTTCCAGCCCACTACCTCCTTCTTAGGCCCCTCAGCTAACCGTGTGGGTCCTACAGGGAAATATACGTCGCGGTCTAATCTCTTCGCTCAGCTTCCTTTGGAACCACAGGCTACTGTGTTTTCTGAGCTTCATATATGGTTTTTCTACTTCTCTCATCTCCTTATTAGATTCTGTTCTCACACTGGAAGCCACAGAAAGCTTTTTTTCTTTTTTGGTAGGAAGTGGAACTTTAACAATACACCATGTTGCCTAGAGTGTGAGGAAACACTCCAGTTTTGCTTGTGGGAATGTGGACTGGTGCCAGTTCTGTGGGGAAGTGTGTCAGAGCTCAGTGTAGTAAGTCAGAACTGAGGTGTTTTAAGGAGAAAGGGAACTGTGGGATGGCAAGTACATTAGAAGAGCTGGGTGAGCTAAAGTTAAGATCTTTAAAACTATCTTTACAATTTAAAAAAATTAGCTTTTTAAAGCCAAAGTCAAGTCAAGTGCTTTCTTAGCTCATTCAGAAGGGAAGTCGGGGTCTTTGCGCTGGACCGTAAGGACACATGCACACTGCCGGCGGTGCTCTGGTTTCACCCTTAGCATCCTTGTCCCTGCACACAACTCAAGCCCTTTCTGTTCCTCCCCGTCAGCCACGGTCTTGCTCACTGCGTTTCCCGTGCGGTTCCCACTCTCCCGGACATCTGCGCAGTCTCGCCTTCTCCATCATTCAGGCTCTGGTCCCATGGCCACCTCTGACCACTTGAGTGTTCTCCCACCCACCTCCAGCCCTCTAGTCTGCTTCACTTTTCTTCATATTGCCCCTCTTATAATCAGCAGAATGACTTTGGATGTTAGGATTTAAAATTCTGCGCTCTCCTGAGACATCCACAGTTTAATCAGAAATTTGTGTGAGTCACGTAAGAGTCAGCTAGCCTCAGCTCATGAAGGTCATGCCAGGTTCTGGCTGGTCCGCAGGTCTCTTACGGGAATAAGCAGACAGAGCTGTCTGCAGAGCGGAGAGGCTCAGCGGCCAGATGCACAGCCTGGGGAGAGACCCGCATCTCCTTCCTGTCTGCCCTCTTCCTTTCCCTGGTCTTGTCACTGTCCTTCTCCCTCTCTCTTTCGTGGTACGTGAGACTGAGCCCAGGGCCTTCCCACTGGGCTACATTTCTGAAGGTTTTTTGTTGAGGCAGAGTCTTACTTTGTATCCAGGCTAATGTTAAGCTTTGATTTTTTCAGTTTTTTTGAGACAGGGTCTCACTTTGTAGTTTAGCCTGCAATGAACTCACTATGTAGTTCAGGCTAGCCTCAAACTCTCAGCAGTCCTCATGCCTCTGCCTTCTGAGTGCTAGAATTACAGGTGAGAGCCTCCATGCCCAGCACTGTGATATACGGTACTGGGGATCAAACTCCGGACCTTGTTCTTGCCAGGCAGAGACCAGAACCAATGAGCCAAACCCCTGGCCCTAATGTCAAACTTTTGATCTTACTGTCTCAGCCTCGCGAGCTGCTGGGATTATTGGACTGCACCACAGTGCCCAAGTCTCAATACTTGAGAGTTGGGCAATGGATACCTCAAAGATGTTGACATACCCAGCCACCAAACTCAGGGGACATTCATAGCAAGCACTCAGACCCGCGGGGTTCAGTCATCATTTCTTTAAAGACTATGCACACTTCAACCACGAGGAAACGAATGACTAATTATAAAAAGGCCAAAGGTGACTGCCACTCATTACCTGAGTGACACCCTCTCAGCCCTCCACACCCACAGGAAACCAGGAAAGGCCACACTGCCCTCAGTGAACAGCACACATGACCGTACAGGGCATTTCATACGGGACAATCTCCCCAGCGCTGAGAGTCCACATGGACTGCACACTTGCGCTGACCATCCAGGGAGCTCCGACCCCATGCATTCCACTCCAGATTCCTTAGGATCACACCCAGCCCAAACTGTACACAAACCTGACTCCTCAGCAAATTGCTGATACCTCGATCTCAGCCTGCCTGCACCCAGGCGGAAACAAGTCAGCTTTTATTGCTCACACAAAGTTTATGTCCGGGTGGTCTCTCATGCACCACTTGTAACAAGGACCAAATAACAATATATTAAGTATTTTATACGAAAATATATGTTTTATATGCTCATAGTGACAAGAATTTGGTCTACTAGACTAAACAGGTGAGCCTATTGGTACCTAAACAGGTAATACCCACTAAAATATGTATGTAATCAAGTAATAATTGATCTTTAGTATTTTAATATGAGATCTAATTAAGTTTCTACATGCTAAACACTTAAGATAATGTAAGAATTACTGTAGTTATTAGCTTAATTTAATAGATTTATCAAAATTAAGCAGTTAGAAGGGAAGATTTGTCAATAATAGAAATCAGCTAGTGAAAAAGAAATTGCATATCAACCATTTATAGACTCAACTTCAAGTGTTTGCTAACAGTGGAAGTAAGTTTGCAGATAAAATCAAACAGTCAAATGCCTTTAAAAATAATGGCTTGTATTCTGATTTATAAATGGATGGAGAAGGGGACCCTCAATGAACCATGGTTCTTTTGTGACTGTAAGTTAATTATTGAGCTATAAAACCAGCACAGTGGTGTCACCTTGTGGGAGCACTGAGCCACCCTGGGCGTCACACCCACTTGGCCCCTCCCTGGGAAAACTCGGTCCCAGCGGGCGGACCCTGTCTGTTCCCTCAGGGCCGTGCAGCCCGCAGCGCGAGTTCCGGAAGCTGTGCCGAACGGAGGCGAGGCTGGTTCTACACGTGTCCTGGGCACTCCGCACGTCTGACGAACAGCAGAGGCCGAGATGCGGGCCAGTCCTGAGATGTCTGCCTCCCCTGCTCCTCAGAGACAGTGACAGCGCTTCCCCTGCAGTGCAGTCCGCTCCACTCTCACCCACAGTTCTGTCATTCCCACTGTCATTCTTTGAGGGAATCCTGTGATGTTTGTCCCACCCACTCTGGGGGGCTCTAGCTCTGTCCCCCCCTCCCCAAGCAATTCTGGGCACTTGGTTCTGGACAGTTAACAGCCAAGATGAGCTCAGATGGCAAGACTCCAACCCAGACTCCATGTGGACTGTATGGGGCTCCATCCCAGACTCAAGAGACCGCAGGGCATGGTGGCGCACGACTCTAATCCCAGCAGTGAGCAGGCTGAAACAGGAGAGTCATCATGAATTTGAGGCCAGCCTGGGCTACACAGTGAGTTCAAGGCCAGCCAGAACTACATAGAAAGACCCTGCTTCAAAAAAAAAAAAAAAAAAAGAAAAGAAAAGAGATGGAAAGAAAAGAAATATGGCAAACATTTCATGCTTGAGAAACAAACACCAGCCTCAATGTACTGGCTAGAGCTAACTCAGCACAGTGCTGATAACATTTAGAACTTGTTTGATTCAGGCAGGTCTGTGGATGCATGCAGGCCTTCTGGGGAGGAGTTCATATTCTGGCCTCAGTGTTTATAAAAGAAAACCCTAAAGGAGGTAAACAACAGAGTCCTGAGGGAAGGAGCCTGGAGACAAGCCTTCTGGAAAGTAGTTGCAAGTCAGCGACAATTGCTTCTGCTGGTCTGCAGTGTAGCTGTGCAGCCTGCTGCACCCCGTTGGTGGGGAAGAGAGGCCGAGGGGCCAGCAATGGCCAGCATGAGTCCACCTGGAATCTTGTCAGATGCCACTTTGGACGGCTGACACTGTGCTGGCTGGGCCTCTCACCCCCAGCTCTCTGGCGCTACCCTTGTCGTGGGCCACACTGAGCAGCAGCGTTCTCCAGTTTGGAAGCATCACAGAGCTCCTACAGAAGCTGAGGCAGCAGTGCAAACAGCAAAGTCCCCAGTATGTGCCTTTGACATAAACCACTCGGCAGAAATGCAGATAACATTCATTTCTTCACTCAATAAACACTTACTGAGAATCTGCTGAGAACCAGGCCTTCTCTGTTTTTTTTTTTGAGACAGGGTCTCGCTTTGTGGTTCAGGCTGGCCCTGAGCTCAGCCTCCAACTCACATCACAGCAATCCTCCTGCCTCTGCCTCCCGAGTGCTGGGATGACAGGTGTGAGCCACCACGCTCAGCATTGTGGTATGTGGTATTGACTGCTGCTGGGCATGAGTCTCCACACCCTGTATTGTATGTGGTTAACCAGGGATTGAACCCAGGTCCTTGCACTTGCAAGACAGGCACTGGAACCACTGAGCTAAATCCCCGGCCCCAGGCTTACCCTGTTTGTGGTCTGCACAGGTGAGCAGCCAGGACACAGCAGTCCTGGTGAAGGAAGGCAGGCAGTTAACTCACATGCAAGACACATACATGCAAGGTGAAACTGTTCCATCTTCTGGAATGATGACAAATGCAAAAGAAAATGAAATGAGGTTGTGAAGTGGACGAGATTCTCAGGGAAGGGTGTCAAGTTACAGCTTGAGAAAGCTTGGCAAGTGCAAGGTAGCTCATGCAGTAGTCAGCCCACGAGCAGGGCACAGCACAGAGCTGGGACTGCAAACCAAGCATGGAGGGAGATCTTCAAAGGTTTTAAGCAGGGCAATGACAGACATATTTAGACAGAGCACTACGATCAATCCTAAACCCACAAGCTGTAGTGTAAGAAGCCATAAAGCGATACTTCTGAAACAGTGCTGCTGAACATAAGCACCAAGACCTAGAGTCTACTTCACAGGAAATACAGGGACTAGAGGAACAAGTTCAAAGATGTACTCAGATCACTGGCCTCCTTCTTTTATATCGGTACACTACTATTGCACATTCTATGTGTTGTTTTAAGTTGTTATATTTTGGGGCTGCTTTGTTACACAGCCGTAGAAAACTGATATATCATTGTGTAGATTACTATCAATCATGTAACCTACCCACTACTGAGGGGCATTTAGTTTCTTTTTCTTTACAAATTATGCTTCAATACATGCCTATTAGTCCTGTCATGCTTTTAGGAAAGCATTCAGGGCGTGCACTTATGTTTTGAATCTTAAGAATTATCAAGTTGCCCTGCAGAAGTTTTACCAATTTATATGCCTACCAACACTATTTACAACCACTCTAAAAGTGGAAAATGATTTGTAGAATATCATCTGTTTTTCATTTGATCAATGAAAAAATCTAATTGATATTTTAATTTATATTTCAGTCATTTGGAAATAAACTAGAGGTTTTTCGCTTGTTAGCCATCTATTTTAAATTTTCTAAAAGCTGCCTTGTTTGAGTCCTTTTGCTGTTATTTTTCTTCCTTCTTTCATCCTCCTTCTTTTTCTTTTATTTTGACAATTCTTTATTTTTCTTCCATGACTACATGCTTTTTTTTAAACAGTATGCTATTGTCAGTGGGCCCTCACTGGGCACATGTGTGGGAGCATTTCTCTCCCATTTCATGCCTTACACAGTGAACTTTTTAGGGTTAGTATCTATTAAGACTTTGTCTGTGGATCTATTTTTATGTGATGAAACTGGTGGTTTCTTTTCTTGATGACTTCGGGGTTTTCTGTCACTTGTAAAGAGCTGTCCTTTCTCAAAGACAGCGATGGTGTGGTGGAGGAGGAGGAGGAGAGGTGGGACTGAAATACCCAGTGTCTCGGGTCTGCCTACTACTGGTAAAACTCTCTTTGTGTCTTATTTTTCTTCATTCCTGTATTCCATGGGAGATAGATGCATTCTTATCACCCCCATTAGTAAACAGGGAAGCTGAGCTTGAGATGTGAGTTGTGCCCTCTTTCCCCGCCGTGCACTAGGCAAGGCAGTTTCTGATCCAGTCCTTGTGGTTTTCTGCCAGCACGGAGCACCTGGCCATTGTGACAACAGAGCCAACTCCATTTCTCGGGTGCCAGGGACAATTATAATGCTTTCTCATTACCAAGGAAACCTGCTATTTGGTAGAGAAAATGGAGCCATAAATGATTCAGCGCGCACGAGGAGGCAGAAATGGAAACTGTTGCCGAGCACCAGCCGGTCTGCGTAATAGCCTGGCCCAGAAGCACGGCCTTTCCAATCGCACCCTGCACTGATGAAGTGTTTGGGGAAGCCAACAATGCCTTCCTGACTTGGAAATCATTCTGAAGGTGTATTCTGGTAGTTACAGTCATTAGTCCCACTCAGGCTTCAAGGGTAGTTACAAAGAAAATATTCTCTAAATTGTGCAAGAAGCATGGATTTGCTAACCCCTGGGTTAGGCAAACTGAGCAGGCAATTGCTTCTAACACTTAACTTCTCAGTAGACTGTTGCCTCGGGGGAGAGAGAAAACAAATCTCGCTTTGGAAAGACAGCACAGGGCTTCAGACTGACAGCCATGGAGCTGCTGAGCCAGCGCCTGGCTCCCGACAAAGCATTTTATTTTGCTCCCAAAACCGAATGTAAATGAGCCCACACCTTTTGCTTGACCTTTCTGAGGACTGGAAGAAAGCCAGGAAGGTCAGCTAGCCAGGCGCCAGGGCTCCCAGCCCCATTAGAAGCCGAGCCACAGGAAGTGATAGAGCGGAACAAGGTCAGCTCTCTTAAGTTCTCAGGACTCTGGCTCTAAGACAGAGGAGTACAGGAGCACCATCTGGGACACACTCGCTTTCCTTCTGCGTTTGCCTTGAAGGCCAAGCTGCCCACCTGCCTTCTTTCCAAAGCCACTCCCTGCTGCGGGAGGCCTGGTGTCCAGAGGCCTTGCCCTCGGTGAACCAGGACCTGCCGAATCTGCCTACCCACCAGGTCTAGTAGCTCGCTAGTGTGAGGACTGGCTCACAACCATGGGGCTGGCAGGCACCTGCCCTTTTAGGGCCCTCCTAGACTGGGTGTCCTCCGATCACAACCATTTCTCACAGTTTGGGAAACCAAACAGAAAGAACAGCAGTTTCTTCAGAAAGTTCTTCAGAACTTTCACTGAGTCTCTAGCAGACCATCCCTTAGCAAGAACCCTACACCTTGGGAAGCATATGAGAATGCAGGAAGCTTGTGAAGCCCAAGCAATTCTGGACACATGCAGGAAGATATTTAAACGTAAGAGCCACACACAAGCTCCAGTCAAGCAGTTACACTGCTGCGCACTCGGAATATGGGCAGATAAAGGAGGCAATAGCGGGATGTGAACCAAGGACCACACCAAGGGAGCTTCTGTCATTTGAGGGTGAGGGTCACTGACATCAGCTCAGGAGGCTCACGGGGATGTGGACAGCTGTGCTAACATCTGGCCAGCACCTGGCTCTTCAGAGAGGGCTAATAGATGACTTTCAAAGATGCCCTCTTCCATATCTTCAAAACCTTGAGCAGATTACCTCGTGTTATCTTATGCAGCAAGGGGGTATGAAGATGTGATTGGGCGGAGGCTCTTGGGAGGCACAGGTGATCCCAGTCACCTGGTGTACCTGGTTGGGCTATATAAAGGGTCAGAATCAGCAAAGGGGAGGGGTCTGAGGGGCTGCTGCCTGTGAAGGAGGGAGGCCCAGGGTCAGCACGCAGGCAGTCTGGGGAGGCCAGAGTGGGAGAAATGGATCCCTGGAACTTTCTGGGGTGCTGCTCTGAAGTCTTTTCTGCATGCCCTTCTGCAGAACTGGGAGTTGATAACTCCATGTGGCTTCAAGCTGTTACATTTAGTGTAATTTTCACAGCAGCATGGGATACAAATACAGCAGGTCCCCCACAGTTTGCTTAGTTTGGGTGAAGAGAATCCCTAGTTTCCTGATGATCCCTATCCTAGGCCCAAATTGGAGGAGGTCCTACGGCAGGAGGCTGAGCACATGTTTTTTACTTTTAAGAATCAGATTATGAAGCTGTTTAAGAAAGTCAGAATGGAATGATTATATTGATTTTTTGTTACAATATGTAAAATTTGGTCATGATTTTTGAGATTTAAACTAAGTGACAGTTTATAATGTTGATCTTGATTTGTGTGTGTGTGTGTGGGAGGCTCTGGCCAGAGGAGTGACTGAAAGGATCACTGGAGCCAAAGCACAGGGCTCCTGGAAGGCATGGTTAGAGACCGAAGTGGATCTGCGGGGCAACAGCTGAGCAGCATTAAAAGCAAAGTTACCCTGAGGGATGTTACTCCAGCCACTGTATTCCCCCTGCCTCCATCTGCTTGCTTAGCTGTCCGTTCTGTTCCTGTCCTTTCCTCTGACCTTAAACTCACACACAAATATTTTCCTTTTGCACCTTTGTTCTCATGCCCTTGTGTTACAAATAAAAGGCTGGAGCTTCCTCCAATCACTGCTGTTTTTCTGAGGCTTTCTCCTGACAAGTCTTGGTGAGGCAGTCCCTCAGGGCCTCTTGGAGTTTCAGCTGAACTTCGACTCAGAGTAATTTTTCATTCTCTGTGCTGCCACAGTGTGTGTGTATGTGTGTGTGTGTGTGTGTGTGTGTGTGTGTGTGTGTGCCTCAAATTGGGAGTTTTCAATGTCCCCAGTAAATTGTAAGTTAACTGTCCATTTTAAGATATTTAAGGGAATTTTTAGACTATTATTTTATGTTTCTATATGTATAAAAATCATTCAGGTACTCAGAAAGATATGTTTTGTCTTGTCAGATCACTGAAGGATTTAATGATAGTTTTCCCTAAGAAAGACTTAAACTGTGGGTCTTGAAGGAATTTACTTGTGGATGCGTTAGTTTTTGAGGTGCAGCCAGATCTCTGTAAGGCTCTGGGCCACTCACGGCCCTTGTGCGCCTGGCAGGATCAACCCCCAAACAAGCAGCACCTGACTTGGGCGTCACAGTGCCAGACTTAACAGAGATGGCCCCTCCTGCCCTCTGTGGGGACAAGTGGTTTCCTGCGCACTGAGTGTGGGGGTAGGGCCCGGGCTGATTAGACCCTCCGATAGCTGTAGGGGGCATGACCGGGAATAAAGAGAAACAGAGACAGTATTCAAAGTTCAAGAGGACTGGGAAAGCCTGCTTCAAGTGACAGATTTGACAATCTCCACAGCAGACCTGCTTTTATTAACCAGCTAGTAGCGCAAGGGAAGGTGTTGTGTGCTTTTCTTTGAACAGTAATTGCAGGAAGAATGGGGTAACAAAAATGAGAAACAAGTTAACCCTCACAAAGAGAACAAATTCATGGGGATTAAGTCCTTCCCTGCCTGTACTACTGTATTTTTTGTACTGTCCTTGGCAGATGTGATCTTGCCTTAGGAGTGTTTTCCCACACAGGCAGGAAACATGAAGCCTTCTATATATTTCTTCTTTTTTTTCTTTTTTTTTTGAGACAGGATCTCACTTTGTGGTTCAGGCTGGCCCTGAGCTCAGCCTCCAACTCACATCACAGCAATCCTCCTGCCTCTGCCTCCCGAGTGCCAGGATTACAGGTGTGAGCCACCATGCCCGGCACTGTGGATGTGGCATTGGTTGCTGCTGGGGTGAGTCTCCATGCCCAGTATCGTATGTGGTTACCGGGGATCGAACCTGGGTCCTTGCACTTGCAAGACAGGTGCCGGAACCACTGAGCTAAATCCCCGGCCCGCCTTCTGTATATTTCTTTCACTGCAGAAATGCTGGGCCTGGGCTCTAGTCTGGATCCCACCCGTCTATACATCCAAGGCTGGCCCTCAACAAAGCAGGCTTCCTTCCCGGCTCTGAAGTCTGAAGGAAGAGCCCTCTGACGATCCTGTTTCACACTGACATGGCCTCCCTGCCCCTGGGCACTGTCTCTGAGTTTCTTCCTTTCATATGTCTTGCCTTCCTGTACTCTACTCTTGCTATTCATTACTTCTGAACCAATCAAATGATGAAGAAATTCCAACACACAAAGACAAAGGGGACAAAAATCAGATGGAAATACTTTGGGCTATGAAGATCTGAGGACTACCAGGCCGAGGTGGGGGGTGGTGGCTAGTACAAGACAGTCCACTTTCCTCCTGGGGAACTGCAGAGCGGCTCACATGCTGACGTGCTCATTCCCTGTCCATCATCACCCATATGTAAGCTCCAGAGCAAGAAATTTCTGTTGGCTTCAGTGGCTGCTTGTGGCAGAAGCCACCAATGTCCCTGAGAGCTATTCTCTCCTCCCTCCTTAGGCAGCAGACCCTTTGCCTCCTTTCCTAGGAGCTGGGCATGCAGCTGCCAGCTACAGCATTGCCCGGCCTGGTGGGCAGCAGACTGAGTTG
The DNA here is from genome assembly GCA_004026965.1 of Petromus typicus. Taxonomy (NCBI): domain Eukaryota; kingdom Metazoa; phylum Chordata; class Mammalia; order Rodentia; family Petromuridae; genus Petromus; species Petromus typicus. The sequence continues at coordinate 28,170 of PVIR01007703.1, read as the reverse complement.
TGCAGCTAGCAATTACCTATAGGTTGTGAAAGTCATGCTGTCACCTCCGAGACGCCCGGTCACAGAATGTTCTTTTCCCACAGTCAAGAACAGATGTGGAGAGCACAACCCATGTAAGGTCAGTGCCTTTGAGAGTAGCCAAGCCACAGACAAAGCAGGGCAAAGATCCCCTACTAGTTTGACAACTGCACCCATGGAGGGGGGTGGTGTCTCTTTCTACAGCCTCTGTTGTGGCTGAACTGTGTACTCTTTTCACATATGGAAGCCTGAACCATTAATATGACTTTATTTAGAGAAACTGCATTGTGGGGGCTGTCCTACAATCATGCCCACAGCAGGCTGTGAGCAGTGCAGGCTGTGAAGAGTTAACCTTGCAGGTGGCAGGAGAAAAGTCTGACAAAGCCTACCTACTTGCTGAGGTCGGAGTGACCTGTGCCTGAATTCTGTTCCCAGAGTTAGAGCTTTTATTACAAAGACAAGGTTAATTAACTACAGCCTATATTTTATCTGCTCTGTTCCTAATTCAAGAACGCTTTGTCTCTTCCTTTGTAAGCCTTGCCTATGTCACATGTACCCCACACAACTCCGTGTAGGTTTTCCATGTAGCCCCTTACCTCAGTCTCACTATGTCACCAATAAATATGGACAACTCTGGGTACTCAAGGACTTTTCTTCTTCAGCCTTGCTTGCACAAGCACTGGTCACCCTGGCTCCCCACTTTTTTTTCTTTTAACTTTGCATCATATCACTGAGCAGGAGATCATAACTCACCATTGGGGTCTCTGATAGTGCATATAAAGAATGACAGCTCGGTGTGGTGGCAAATGCCTATAATCCCAACATGCTAGGGGGCTGAGGCAAGAGCATTACAAGTTCAAGACCAGCCTCAGCATCTTGGTAACTATGCAAGATCCTGTCTCAAAAAAGAGCTGGGGATGCAGTTCTGTGTGAAAGTACTGGGTTCAGTCCGAAGTACTGTAGAAACACACAAACACAAAAACTAAATAATAAAGTTAATGAGGTCATGAAAGTAAGGCCCTAACCCAACAGGGTTGAGGTCCTCCATTATAACAGGAAGGCTAGGGACATAGCTCAGTAGCAGAGTGCTTGCCTAGCATGTGCAAGACCTTGCATTCACTCTCCAGTGCTGCAAATAAATAGATTAAATACATAAATGAGAGACAGAGAGAGAGGGGGGAAGGAGATAAAAATGAATTAGTCCTGCCCAAGTCTCTTCTCGTATGTGCACAGGAAAAGTCACCTGAGGATGCATCGAGAGTTACCTGTCTCAAGCTGGAAAGAACGCCCCTGCCCCAGAAACTAACCCTGACTGCACCTAAATCATGGAGTCCCGACTCCTATGCCTACAGAGCCTAAGAAAATACATTCCTTTGTTTAAGCACCAGCCTGAAGTTGTCACAGCAGCCCCGTCACACGGATACAGCCTCTTGCCTACCCTTAATACACTGCCATAAGCCTGGTGCTCAGAACAGTGGCTAGGTTAATAGAAGTGAACATATATTACTGGGATGAATAAACAGATGCTGTTTTTGTTACTTTTCTGACAAAACCTCTCCTCTATTGTAGGAACTTTCTCTTTTCTGGTGGAAGTGACTGTTACCCCACTCTGGTGAGCCCACAACACTGACTCCCTCAACATTATGACTGCCCAGCCAAATCGCCACTTTCCTGTTGAGTGTGAGCTTGTGCACCTTGCAGAGGCATGATCTCCTCACCCATAAGGCCTTCTATCACCAAACCCACTTGCTGGCCATGAAGATGAGACAAAGCAAAGTAAGGAGAAGGCCAATTTGTAGCAAAGTCAGGTTATCAGGCACTTTGCACTGGCTTAGAAGGCTGTGCCTTCTCTGAACACCGTGGGTCTGCAGTGGGACCCACTGCTGCAAGAGAGACAGTGATGCGTACACGTTCGCCTGCAGCTCCTGGTCTGCTTGCCAGTTTGTCTGTCCCCCATCATGCAGACAGGAGACAGGTGTCCGACTTGGGTGATAAAAAGACCAACTTCATAGTCAACCTTCCCTTATCTGGCTCTAGAATGGCAACTATAAGAGATGAAATGAAGGAAATCTGCATTTCTCCTTAACCACTGAGCTATATCCTCAACCTTTTTGATTTTATTTTGGGTCAAGGTCTTGCTAAGTTGCCCAAGTTAGTCTTAAACTTGGAATCCTCCTGGCTCAGCCTGAGATATTCTAATTCCACTTTGAGAGAGTCCAGAAACCAGGTGGAACAAATGGTTTGGATGTGGTCATGGTATTTATTCATAATGTTCTCACAATGTATTAATAATGGAGAATAACATGTATTCATACTTTGAGTATATTTTTTCCTGAAGCACTGTGACATTTTCTTGGAGTTGGAGAGTATGGCCAGGTTTTCCTCATCTCTTTGGTCATTGGAAGTAGACAGGGTCGCTCAGATCAAGTGTCTCCACAGTCACTGCCAAAAGATTCCCTTCAATCAGCAGAAGGATCATGACTTCATCACTCCCGTGTAGGAAAGAAGTAACAAAATGTGGGTTCATGGAAGATCAGAAAGATTCAGGCACCTTAAACTCCACAATTTATTTCTTCACACAGTGGACAGGAAAACTGGCAGGGTACTGGCTCATGGCCTGAAGAAAAAGTATGTCATTGGCCAACGTCTTCAAGCAAAAGGCCATAGAAATTCCACAGAACCTGATGTTTAACTTCTCCGGGTTCCGAGGCTGCTGAAGGCCACCACTGGGCTGTACTCCTCTGTGTTGCTACTGGATGTGCTGGTGACAGAACCATGAGACCTCATATTCCCAGTGTCGCTCTGTAAGGAGGCACAGGCAGAACCCCCCTGGGTGGGAGGGGACCAAGGCACCACTGGCTGAGCAGGCACCGTGATAAGAGAAATGGCAAGCACGAGGTCCAGCTCCTCTAGAACGGCATTTCCACAAGCAGGAGGGAACAGCAGTTCTGACACTATCTCAGGATGGGTCCAGTGGAAACTGTCCTCTTCTTCCTCCTTTCTATGAACAATTCTAATAATATTTTTGAGTCTAGAAATCACTTAAATACGTAAAATGTTAGCACCAAGGCAGCATTATTTCCCAGAGATTGCATGAAATGGAATAGATACTGAATACAATTCACAGTTGGTACAATCTGTGAAATCTCTCTTACTTATTGACTAATGATACTCTCCTAGGAATGCCAAAAATACCCTTGTATGACTCTTGTAGCACCTTGATGATGGCTAGGTTGTTTTTAAAAAAATACGATTTAAAAAAAGTAACAATAAAACATTTACGGATAAAAAGTAAACAACAGTGTACCGTGATAATGAAGGATCACCTTTGTCATAGGACTACATATAATGTAGAGTACGTAAAATGCAGTGGTTGGACTGCAAGGGACATAATAACGCAAAGGCAGTCACAATAAAATCATTTTACGTACAAAAATATTACAACACAATAAATAATTTCAAACATAAATATTAAATTTTACATCATTAGGATGTTTCACAGGTTGAGCATCCCTTCTCCAAAATGCTCAGAGTGAGCAATATTTCAGAGCTGGGATTACCTTAGATTTTTCAATATTCACATACACATAGTAAGATACCACAGGCACAGGACCCTGGTCTAAGCACAAAATTCATTTATGTTTCATACATACCTGATACACACAGCCTAATGTTAACTTTACAAAGTGTTTTGAAAGATTCTGCTCATGAAACAAAATTCCACGGCGTGGAACTTTCTATTTGTATTACTGTGTTATTTTGCAGCATTTTAGACTTCAGATTTATGGATCAGGGATGCTCAACTTGCATAAAATATATTTATATATATATATATCTATATATATGTGCATATGTACACACACACACACACGCACACACTCTCACACACAAGCACACGTGGCCTCACACACGCACATGCACCCAATGTAAGGCGGAGGTATATTGCATCACGATCCTTCATCCATCCCATAAGGCTTCCTCTTCAGAGCCACCTGAAATAAGCAAACCAGGAAACATAAGCCTTCTGCCTAAAATGTCACAAATGAAGAGTCAGTGAGCCACATGTCCTTACACACGCAATTTAAAAGTAACACTATTATTTTGTCCAGATTTGAAAAGTAGGTTTTGGTTTTGCTGTAAGAAACATGGACGTTTCGGGCTGGGGATTTAGCTCAGTGGTTCCGGCGCCTGTCTTGCAAGCACAAGGGCCAGGGTTCGATCCCCAGTAACCACATACAATATTGGGCGTGGAGACTCACGGCCAGCAGCAATCAGCACCACATACCACAGTGCCGGGCGTGGTGGCTCACGCCTGTCATCCCAGCACTCGGGAGGCAGAGGCAGGAGGATTGCTGTGATGTGAGTTGGAGGCTGAGCTCAGGGCCAGCCTGAACCACAAAGCGAGACCCTGTCTCAAAAAAACAAAAAGAAACATGGAAGTTTCAGGGAAGAAATCAGTAATGAAGTAAAAACTTTGGCACTACCCCGAAAGTCTCTCACCAGAGAATATATTCAAATTTTCAGGTGAACCTGATATACCTCCTTCTAGTCTCTCTCTATGCATGTTTATACATGTAATATTGTATGGGTGCACTCATTCATGAAGTTTACACACATACATATTGATCTTATCAGGTATGAAATATACATTGGTAGGGCACTTGTGGAATTGACTGTCCTACCCTAGTCAAGCAGTCTCCGCTTCTCAGATTGCAAATCTCTATCTGTCTTCCACCTGAAAACTTGCACAACTGGCTGTCATGGAGCGAGCTCAGGCCTCCACACCGTGACTGCTTCCGAAGCACACATGTGCCCACAGAGCCAGCCAGAGCTCACTGCAGAGTGGGTGCTGGGGTGGGGCGGCCTGCTTGGGGGTGAGGGCCCTAAAGAAGCAGTCACTGCCGACTCACAGGAACAGGATGGAAGCCTGTTTCAGCCTCCAGATCCAGCTCTGCTGGAAACCAGGGCTCACACGGACATCTCAGTTCTTTCATGTATCACCTTTGCTCCTTGCAACACAAATAATCCTAACTTAAGAATTTTGAATGCAGATATCAAGTTAAACACAAAAACACTAATATAGAAATTTCATATAGGTACTCCTGTGTCAGGATCATAGAGCTGTACCAGTTAACAGGCAGCTTGAGAGAAGATGCTAAGGGTTACAGGCCTCCTCTGACTTTGTCCCTGGTAAGAAAGGCTCTTTGTCTGCCAGTAAGAGCCTAATTCAGCCTGCTGCCCAGCAGGGGGAGCACCTGCTCACACTCTGAGTTTGATGCAGGATTCTCCCAAGGATTTTGTTAAAATGTAGACTGACGTCTGATCCTGGATCCTGGAAACCTGCATTTTTAACAAACCTCCAGATGTGACTGAGGCTGGGGGTCATACACCACGAGCTGTGGTGCTGGACAGGTGAACACTTCTGGATGCTGCCTAGAGCCTCACTGTGCCCCTAGGAAGCACCTGTGCAGCCACTGCCTCAGCTCAGGCTTCTGTAAAAGTCATGGCTTTGTCATGAGGGTGAAACAAGATAATGTATATAGGTTGGTGTGGGTGGTATGGGCTCAACAGGTGCTGTTGCTATTGTTGTTGGCATTTATGGTTTTTTGAGACAGGGTCTCACTTTGTGGTTCAGGCTGGCCCTGAGCTCAGCCTCCAACTCACATCACAGCAATCCTCCTGTCTCTGCCTCCTGAGTGCTGGGATGACAGGTGTGAGCCACCACGCCCAGCACTGTGGTATGTGGTGCTGATTGCTGCTGGGGTGAATCTCCACGCCCAGTACTGTTATGTGGTTACCAGGGATCGAACCCAGGTCCTTGCACGTGCAAGACAGGCACTGGAACCACTGAGCTAACTCCCCGGCCCTGTTGGCATTTATGTTCCTGGCAGTACTTTTCAAAAGAATCTCGAGTCTCTGCATGAGGACGCCCTGCATAGAGACAAAGCAGACTCCGAAAGCGGAGCCAGCAGGAAGCATTCCAAACAGGCAGCATCCAGGAATCTGACGCAGGCCTGGGAATTTCATTCTCAAGGGTGAAGGGCAGATGGCCTCAGTCATGTGAGGACAGATTAGCAAGACAAAAACAGGAGAAGCAGCACACTGGCTTCTGTTGGGAGTAAATGACCCACCACATATACACATCACTAGGCCACAGAAAGAGTGAGATCAGGCGCAGACAGACACATAGACACAGGAGGTAAGACCCTTACCTTGGCTATAACACCCGCACCTCCAGGCCAGTTCCAGAGGATGGTGTGCACTTCCCACAGTAGCCGCCACATTTCCCCATGACTCGGGTGCCATCCTGCAAAGAGAAGTGGCAGCTCAGACCACCTGTTCAGCTAGGGGGTGAGGGCTTGGGATGCTCCAGGAAACCAGGTGGGCCTTTTGAACTAAAATGATGCCGTGTGGCCCACAAACTAAGAATGGCATTCATGTTTCTCCATGGTCAAGCAAAAGCAAACCAAATAGTATTTCTTGACACACACACACACACTCACACACGAGTCCACAAGTAAAGCTTTACTGTAACACAGTCAGTCTCTTCATTCACCTGAGGCCCATGGGTGAATACTGGAGAAATGGGACTGAGCGGCTGCGGTCTCTTGTAGCTTTAGCTTATGGCACACAAACCATGGTGAGTGGTTTGACAGGGGTTTAAGTGCATGTGCCGGTAAATCACAACATTTTACTCACTTGCTCATTACCAAGGCAGATCATTAAACAAGTTAGAAGGGAAGAGAAAAGTTGAGCACAGAGTGGGGCTGAGGCTGCAGCTCAGTGGTTGCTTCAGATGTGCAAAGCCTGGGTTCAATCCCCCCGCAGGCAAACCAATAAAACTCCCCCTGGAAGCTTGCATTTTAAGGTACAATGGCACATGGGTTGTTCTGTTATTACCAAACTTAAATGATAGCACTGTGTTGATTTTGTGACACGACAGTTACAGTAAAACAACACAATATACACTAATACTATCAAATTCAGCATTCAAATTCCCAAGGCACAGGAAAGTAATGGCCAGAAATTTATAAAATTTACAATGGAGTATCTCACTGGAACATGACTTCTTCCCAGAAATAAAAAAAAATGAGAGTCTGTAGATTTCACTCACAAGAAACAGTTTGTAGGCATTCAGAGTTAAAACAGGAAGTAACATCCCTACTCCACATATTTATACTGGCTGTATTCGCTGACTTTAAACAGCAGTGCTACCACTGTGTTTTGGACTCCGATGTGGTGGGAAGGAAATTTTCATATTTCAAAATCCACGTAAGTAGGCAATTGGATAACTTTCCTTTCATTTTCAATTTTAAGTGATTACTCTGCAATGTAATGACATGCTGAAAGGCAACTATCAAGAGAAAACTCACTAGCATTCTATAAATGCCTGCTAAGCCATGAATATGCTCAAATATAGTTACATAATGACAGAGATCAGTACCTGACAATATCTATCCACGTGAAAGGACATTTAAGAAAGAGGTAAAATCGCATTTCTCATCTGCATTAACAGAAAAACATTTACAATAATTTTTTTATAAAAGAGAACACTAATTAAGGAAATGTTTTCTCTTAAAATGTTGTCTCAGTATATTTATAATATAAAAATCATATTCAATTACTATGCAGTGAATTAAACAAAATTGCATTTTTTCTTTTGACATGTAAATACGTATATAACACTGTCATTTTGCTGCTGGCCCTTAAAGCTAAAGTATTTATTTTCAGGCTCTTTACGAAAAAAAGTGTGCCAAACCCTGGTCTAAGATCTGCATGACCACCTTCTTTTCTCTTTCATTTCAGAGCATTCTTTCCCACCTCTGCATTTCTCTGGTTGCTCTCTGACAGTCTCTTTACAACGCAGAGCTTCGCACCTGCCAGGCTGACTGAATTCTTCTCTCTATTCCTCTCTGTGCACACCGGGTTCCTTTTTTGGCCTGGCAAAGCCTCTAGAATCCAGCTGAAAGGCCACTTCCGCTGAGAAGCCTCCCACTCGGTGACGGGCTGCACAGTGTGCGCTAACTGGGTACTCTGCCTAGTTATGGTTAGTCTTCCAGCCGGGCTAGTGCCTGATAAAATATGTACCTTGGATCTCACCCAATGTATGCCGCACGATCACAGTTATCAATAAGTGAATGAACAAGAAGGTTGAACTGTCAAACACTGCCCTGCCAATGAGCTCCAATTAGCTTGTTTTCATCACGCCATAAAAACCCCCTGCCGACCTGCGGCATCATATTCCAGTGTGTATTTACCATGTCTCTTAATCCCTTTTCCTCCTCTCCCCACACAGTAGCTCACACTTCCTGCTCCTGTGAATAATTCTATGAGGGGCATATTTGCCTACATTTCTGGCTATCGCTGGGCTACATTCCTAGAACTATGTCAAAGAGATGAAGATTTGGCTCATATAACGGCATGGTAAAGTCTCCTGAGAACGGATAACCCCTTTTTGAAAGAAGGAAAGAGAAGCAGATAAAGAGAAAGAGACGCAGAGAATGAGGAAGAATTTAATTTTTTAAAAAGGAAAAGGGGTGCCGAGTTAACTGCACAGAACAAAATGCCTCCGGTCACGGGTGAGGCTGAGCGGGCGCGGAGCCCCCCGGCCCGGGCTCTGCACCAGACTCAGCCCATCACCGCCTACAGGCCCAGCCTGTAAGTTTTGTCTCCACGGTCGGTCGTGCTCCGAGAGTCCACGGCAACCCCAGCTGGACCTGAGGCACCAGCTGGCCCCACACAGACGCGCCCGGGGGCGAGGCGGCGGCCTCCCGGACGCAGCCACCGACAGAGGCTCCTCCCGTGCACCGCAGGCTCACCACTGCGCCTCGCGCTTTGCCCAAACTTCGCCTGCCTGCGGAGGAGTTATCCTGCATCAGTCTGCCGGAACTGGCACTGCCTCTGTGAGTGAGTCTTGTAAGCCTTACCTTCCTGGAGTGGCCATGAAATGTGACGCGTAACTGTCTCCTCAGTAAACCGGCCACAGACCAGGTACTACAGGTCGAGGCCCAGGACGCGCGCAGGCTGAGGCGCATGCGCTGTGCGCGCCTGCGGGGCATGCGCACTGGGCAAGGGCCACCAGTCCCATGAGGCGTCGCGCGCATAGAGTCCTTGAGCTGGCTTCGTGAAGATGAGAAAAATTCTAACCTCATGAAAGTAAATAAAATAGATTCTGGCTGTCCGGCAGTCCTGCCTGCCCCATAACTGGACTTCTAATTTAGATAAAACCTTAACTAAATTTACCTTATAAGATTCTATAGACCCACATTGAGCGAGCTAGTGTGGACAGCAGGACAGCGCCTCTTTCGCAAAGAAGGGGACGCAGCCCACTCGCGCCCAGTGAGCCCATTTCAGAGGGTGCGGCCGTCCAGGGCTTTTGAAGGAACAGGTTGTTGGCCTCCTGTTACATGTACATAAAATGAATGCATGGTGGTTCCATCAGAAAGCCCAGCTGACCACCAGACAGCCCGAACTGCTCACTTCCCCGAAACTCCCGTTTTCCCCGTCAGCCTGGGACTCGGCGCAGGTCTGCGGAGCATGCGCTGGGGCGGGAGCCTGGGCCCTCGGCATCTAGCTAAGAAAATCCAGAGGACGCACAACTGCACACGGGGGACTTCCGGGCCTAAAGTCGTGTCAGGGTCAACACCAGGTGGAATGAAACTTGTCCCCGAGTGTCTCTAAAATCTCATGAAACATGACACAGCCTTTGGGAGGCATGTGTTTGTGTGCACATGTATACACATGCATGTACTCACATATGCATGCATGTCCCTACCTCAGGCTGTCTGTGCACCGCTGGCTACACAGGAAGGAGAACCGGGCTGCACGCACCTGCTCTAGAGACAGCGGTACCATTAATCCCTGATTTCACAGCCGCCCTCGATCCGCAGCCCTTTCCTCACAGGGGGCGCGGCCGGGGGTGGCGGCAGGGTTTGGAGAAGAGCCCGGTGTCACCGCACAGGAGGCAGAATGCCAGCTGCGGCAGCAGCAACCTGTGCTTGGTAGAGTCCCGAGCGGGCAGCCTGTGGGTCCCTGTGGCATCTGGCCAGGCCTGAAGGGCACCAAAGGGCACAGCACGTCCCTGGCAGAGGTTTCAGCGCTGTAGCACTTTCCCTCCCCTGCCCCTGCCGCTCACGCACAGGCTGCAGCAGATGTGGCAGGGCCACATGGCCAGCGTGGGTTCGGCCACCTCGGCCTGCTGTCCGGCCACCGAGACCAGATGGTGTCCGAGTCCCGCAGGCCACATCCCCAGCCTTGTACGCTTCACGGCCAAAAGACCTCATAACATCTCTATTTCTTTCTTCCTCTTTAAAAAAAAAAAACTTTATCATCTTTTCATTCGCTGGCACTGGTAAGTCAGTTCAGGGCTTCTGCACTGAGTTGTACGCCAGGCCTTTTATCATGCTTCATTTTTGAGAGAGCCTTGTTAAATGACTAAGCTGTTCAGGATGGTCTCAAATTTGCCATTTGCCATCTTCCCGTCTCAGCCTCCCAAAGTCCTGGGATTACAGGTGTGTGCCACCATGTCCCAGCTAATAATATGTAATAAGATTTTTTCCTAAAATATTGATTTTTTAAAAAAATGTGTGCTTCTCAAGGGCCCAAGACACAAGCCCATCTACAGCATGAAGGAAAGAGGGCCTTCTTTGTGCAGCCGCTGGGCCCGCACTGGGCTGCCACCTCCCCACTAGGCGCTCCCTAAATGCTAGCCCTTATCCTGGTGATGCCAAAGCAGGAGAAAACATGGAGTTATGAGCATAAAGACTGCTGGACACATAGCAGCAACCTAGCCCTGCCCAACCAGGCTCTGGCCTTCCAGTTTCAATTACGGGGGTACCTGCAGCCTGTGGTCTGAGAGCTCCTTATGGGAATTCCAGAAACCGCATGGGCTCATCTTGTGCCCTCTCAGTGGTCCCTCAGCGCTGCCCTGTCCCCACGAGGCGGGTCCACAAGCGAGGCACTCACGTGACTCTACACCCTCCGACCCCGTTCCAGGGTCACACACAGGCCCTGTCAGAGCACCAGCCGGACCAGCACTGCTCCGCCGGACCTGCGCCCCGTGGTGGCTCCTCCTCACAGGAAGCGCGAGCGCAGCGCAGCTCCACACAGATCTGGAGAGCCACCACACTCACAGCTGTTTTGTTTGTTTTTTTCAGGACTTGGGACTGAACCTAGGCTCTGCAGTGAGCTGCAAACCCACCCAGCCATCTCTCCTTTTGAGACAGGGTCTTGAGAAGTTGCTAAATTGCCTAGGCGGGACTCAAACTTGAGACCTTCCTGCCTTGGTTCCCTGAGTGCTGGGATTTCACGCTTGCATCATCAAGGTGGCTCACATGGTGTTTATGACAGTACACGGCTAGACTTCCACCGTATTGTCAGTTACTGTGGTTGCTCCCTTGTCCTGCCTCATTTGTAAATTAAGCTTTAATATAGATACGCAGGTCCAGGGCAAAAGCTAGTGAGCACAGATGTTGGTACTGGGAGGTTGCAGACGACTGCAGGGCTCCAAGCTTTCCTGGAGAACTGCGGGGTTCTGCTGTGTCTTAACTGGAGTCACAGTGATCTTTTGGGTTAAAGTAGGACAAAGGGTCCTGTCCACTGTGCATGAGGGCCCACAGTGGACCTCATGTTGAGACTCCCTCCCTCCAGTCTGGTCTGCCACGGATGCTCCCCCAGCGGCACTGCAGATCCGGCTTCACCCCATGCGACCAGAGTTTTCTTTTACTGTGTCTTGGGGAGGTCTTTTTTTTGTGGAGGTTTGCAAAATACAGTTTGTCCTTGATTTTCACGTCTCTATGGTTCTCAGCAGCAGAGCAAGAGAATTGGGAGCATTATTTGCAGGTTCAGTCGAAGCCAAGCACTTAAAAAGCAGGGTACTATAGCCAGGCTTGGGTGCCACATAAGGGACCCCTGCCTGTCCTTGGGGCAAGGCAGTGGTGAGGACTGTGGGGCACAGGAGTCTGTGGACACTAGTACCGGGTACCAAGAGCTGTAACTTTGAAAAAAGGTTTTATAGTTGCTTACATCAGGTCAGTGACTCTGAAAACAGACCCGCAGCACCAGAGGCACTTCCTGCTTCTTTGGGAAGACTGGGCCTGTCTGTCTGGGGCTGGGGGCTCCTGTCGGGTGCAGACCCCTGGCTTGATGTCCAGAACCACCACACACCAATATCGACAAGAATGAATGAAAAAGAAAGACACAAAGAAAGAGGGCAGCCTGAGGTCTGCGCTGCGGCAGGCGGGTCCTCCGGCGCTCACTCAGGCAGTGGAGCCGTGTCTTCTGTGGACCGGGCCAGCAGAGCGCCTTTCCCGGACCTGGGGCCCGGCTGCGGGGCAGGCTTCTCACTCTGCCTCCTGGGAGCGGGGACGTTCAGGCCTACAACGCTGGTTAGACTCTGAGATTAATTTTGAGTTCAGACTTTTAGCTGCCACAGTGGCCAAGATTCAAAAGAAAAAAACAAAACAAAAAACCCCCGAAAAACTAAAAACACCGTGAGGAGGAGCCGTGCTGGATCCAGCTGGCTGCCTCTGGTTCTCCACCCCAAGGGCTGGCACAGACGCTGCGGCACCCACTCTCCCCGGCAGGGCGTGCGCACGTGTCTCTCATTTTAAGTGTCCGGAAAATGCAGGGCTGGCGCGGGCGGCAGAACCGCGCAAGTCCCGGGTCCACACGGCAGGTTTGGGCAGTCTGTGTTTTTGTTATTCTGGGTCGCATTTTAAACATCTTGTAATACATGATAAAAATCACGAGTTCTGTTTTTCACGGAAAAGTAACCCATGATGTCTAAATGGGGCTGAGGAGCGCTCCGTGGGAGCACGGCCAGCAGCACCTAGTCCAGCAACCTGTTCCTTCCGGGCTGGGCAGTACTTCATGCTCGCATTGTGTGTGGTCAGTTCCGGCTCGTCAGTCAGAGCTGAGGTCAGCGCCGGTGTAAGAGCTGAAAAGACAGTGAGGGAGGTTTTCCCCTCACAGAGACAAGTTCAATCCTGGAAGTCAGAAATTCCCTGTTAAAAGTGAACATTTGCTTTCTGGGGGTGGGGGTGCGGCAGGCAAGCTGCTCCTTTATATTCTAATTTTGATTAGATAAAGTTTCCACATTCAGCAAATAAAAATACAAAATGCCCAGTTAAATTTGGATTTTAGACAAACACACTGTGCTTAAAAAAAAATGTTATGTCCCATGGAGTCTTTCAGACGCATACACAATCGCCCCTGCTGACTCGGAGCTGACGCCTAACTGGGCGTGCTGCACCGTCCCCCGCACTGCTCTCCTCCTGCCCCCAAGGGGACCCTGGCGGCTCAGCCTGCACTGCGTCCGAGCTTCTGACTGCGTGGATCGGAGGGAGCTGATCTTGGGCTGCCATGGCGCCCAGGGTGGGAAGCCACAGGGCCCGGCCTCTGGTCGGGGTCGCCCTCCATGGCGGCAGAGCTGCGCCTGCCTCCAATGCCCGCAAACACACCCATCCACAAGCCACCCCTTCCTCCTGGGCCAGCCGGGGGCCACCGAGGCAGGAGGACCATCATTTTCCTGCTCACGATGCGCGCTGCTGCCCGAGCTGAGGGCGTCTGCGCAGCGCCGCGCTCGACCTGGGGGAGGCCCAGGAAGGACGAGGACAGGGAGGCGGCCTCACCGGGGACTTCTTGATGTCCGAGACGGCGTAGTTCCCCTGCGATATCCAGCGGGCCGCCTCGGTCACGGACAGGCCGGTCCCGTCCAGGTTGATGCTGAAGCGACCCTGGAACACACGGAGGGCTCAGGTCGCCGGAGCCGCGCGGCCAGGCACCTCCACCTGCGCCGACCCAGGAGGCTCTCGGCAGGGCTCGGACGGCGGAGACCGAGGCGCGCGAGGCGGCCGGCTCCGCCCGGTGCACCGGCGCCTGACATCCAGGCCCGGCTCCCGCCGCCCCTCCGGCCCCCAGCGGCAGCCCAGATGTTGCCCTCCACCCCCGGATACTTCCCGGACGGCTCACAAGGCCCGGCTGCCAACCGGGAGCAGGCGCCGGCAGGGGGCGCGCGCGGCCCGCCGCAGAGCGGGCCCCAGCCTCTCCCCGGCGGGCTCCTGCCTTCCGAGAGGCTTCCTTCGGCCCGCTCGCCACCGCACAGCCTCTCCGAGGCGGGCCTCGGGGCACCCTGTTAAAGTGGCGACCGCCTCAGGGCCTGGAGGCAGCCAGCCGCGCGCTGGGGCGCAGCGCCTGTCCTCAGAGTGGCGCCCTCGCCATCCGACTGTCTCCTGGCCGCGGGCTCCTCCGGGAGCACAAGCCAGTGGGTGCAGACTCGCCCTGGCCTCCAGCCTGGGTCTTTTGCCTTCAGGGCAAGGTGGCCAAGGCCTGGGAAATTTGGGGCTGACCTAGCGGTGGCAGAGGAGCACAACACGGCAACCAAGGTGCCGTGGGGGACAGTCACGGGTTCCAGGGCAGCTGCCACCGGGGGGCTGAGCCAGGGCGCTGCGGGCCGGTCTTCCAGTGAGCGCCCTGCCCCTTGTACAGTGGACTAGGACTCATGGACGGGGCTGCGCTTGAACTCATCACCAGAGCAGCAGAGGCTAGACGGTCCTCTGGAAACCCTTGTTCCCAAGGTTGCACCATTACTTCAGCATTTCACTGAACACAGGAGCGGGATGCAGCTGTGACCCCTTAGGAACCCTCCACCGATAGCCTGACATATGCTACCTCGCCGGACACCTGTGGACCTACCTGTGGGCACTTGGCGGCACTGTAGCAGTCCCCGGCGGTGGCAAAGGGGACTGGATGTCCTTCACGTGTCCTTGCAAACTGTAAGTCGGTAGCTGTGGGGTTGGAGAAAGGGTTAAAGGGAGAGGACATACAAGGCAAGGATCGGACAGGGTATTCACAAGGGACGGAGGAGGAAGAACAGGAGAAATAGTAAGAAATGGGGGAGAAAGCGGAGTATCAGTGGGTGAGTGGATCCAGATGTGTGCTCACATTTCCTCCTTACTGCACGGCTTGCAGAGCCCCCTCTGGGCTTTACAGAGTGGAAGCCCAGGGCGGTTAGCCTGATTTTGGAATCGGTTTCTACATAAATACATACCCGAACTGCCTGCCCTC
This sequence comes from Petromus typicus, assembly GCA_004026965.1. Taxonomy (NCBI): domain Eukaryota; kingdom Metazoa; phylum Chordata; class Mammalia; order Rodentia; family Petromuridae; genus Petromus; species Petromus typicus. Next base: position 13,086 of record PVIR01007703.1, on the reverse strand, counting down.
AGTGCAGTGTAATTGGACGACCGTGAACCTCCTGTCCCACCACGCCTTGGGCTCGGGGGCGGGAGTCAGGGCGGCCACTCGGCAGCCGTCGGTCCCCGAGGCCATCCGTCCTCCTGTGGCCTCAGCACTGTAACTGCCAAGTGTGGAGCACTGCGAGCTCACATCTTGAAATTATTAATGGCAGTTTCTCAAGTTTTGGGGTGAGCACGCAGTTAGAATAAAGCCATTAGGAATGATGCTGACCCCAGTTCCTCTTTTAACCCCGCTGTGGCTGAGGGCAGCTCTGCAGAGGCAGCAGGGAACCAGCCCCGCCCTGTCTTCTGGCAGCTGGGGCAGGGCCTTCTGAAGTGACTGGCCTTGGGTGGCCCCATGCCAGCCACGCCCTGAGCCAAGATGCCCCTCCGCACCACAGCGGGTGGAGCAGGTGGAGCTGTTGTGGAGAAACCGAAGCCCCTCTGCCTTTGACCCCACCCAGCAAGGCTCTGGCAATTAAAAATATCCTGGTGGAAATCAAGTTTAATCTGCCTTGAGAGGAAAACAGTGCAGCACTATGGGTTTGGTGCTAATGAGGAACATTAATTATTCATTATTCCGGTGTTTCCTCTACTCAGGGGAACATACACAGCTATTTTAGCTGTGGTAAAAGCTTCTGTGATTAATGCCCCCACAGAAATGCTATTTCCCGAGCCAGAAAGCAGCCCTGCATCGACTCACTGCAGGAGCTGCGGGCTGCACTTCTCTCCTGTAACCGACAGGCAGACAAGATGAGACTTCCCTGGGTCGCAAGTGCCTGGGCAGTGGGCTGCGTGCGGGATCGCTCTGCAGGCTGCTTAGCGTTGGACTTTCCTGTCTGCTCTTCTTCCCGCCCTAGAAAGCTCTCTGTCTGCCTCTCTTCTGCCTCCCTGCTGACTTCCCTGCCCGGCTCAACCCTTCTGGGAATTAAGGTCCAGGTGTCACTGGTGTACTTTCAGGGGTACTGTCCTGATGCCTTCCTTCGCCCACCTGTCAGAGTCGAGGCAGCTCCTGCCCTGTGGCAGCTGCCTGCCAGGCTCCGGGGACCCTGCTGGGACACAGATTGGAGCTGTGCCTGCAGTGGCAGCAGCAGGCCTGCCCCGTCCCTCCCTCTGGTTCCTGCCCCTCACCTTCACCCAGCCAGGTGCCCTGCAGGTGTGCTGACTGAATGCAGAGAACTCACTTATGATCTGCATGCTGCCCAGGTCTATCCTGACTTTCTGGAAGCTGGAGAACCCGGCAGCCGTATAGTCCTTCCGGCACTGGCAGTCATCACGACGGCTTCCGTTGTAGGGACACTCTGTTGGGTTGTGCAGCCTGAGTGAGGAGAGAATGTCTGATAAAGATGGGAGGTTTCCTCAGAATCTCCAGATGCCTGGGCTCCCCAGAGCCTGTTCTCCTACCTGTGGCCGTAAACCTCAGAGAAATTCTCAGAGTCGCCGTGAATGAGGGTCACATATTCCTTGGGGCGGTTGGACTGCATCCCTGCACAGAATATCTGAAAGACAGACCGGAAGTCACCAGGAAGACTGCCTTGGAGACAAGACGATGCAACAGTGATCACTCAGTCTAAAAGGTTCTCAAAATAACTGACACATGATACTCACTTTAAGGAGCTTTCCTCTGACAGTCAGGAAGTATTCACCATCCTCACTGGCCCCGCTGCCTCTGACCTCTTTGCAGTTCTGAGGCAACTCACCTATCAGACACAAACACAGCAACAGTGTGTGATGCTGTGAGCATGAGACACCTGCTGAGGGAGTGGCCAGCACTGTTCACAGTACCACTCTAGGGAAGGGGAGATTTCTTTAAAGACAAGGCTGTGTGTCTAACGGTGTCAGGTAAACAATGAGCGAAGGGGTGCAACCCTTTGAGCTGGAGGAAGGGCAGATGGGTGACTCACAGCTGTGAGCGCTGTGGCAGGCTTTCCGCTCCTCTGGTTTCAGGTCACTGGGACACAAGGGGCTGGGTTGGTCCTCGCTGGTTAAACACTGCACGGATCTGTGCATCATTCCAATGCCACAAGACACAGAGCACTGCAAGGCAAAGCAGAGTCAGGGGCAGCACGGGTTCCCAGGGAGGGCGACCGTCCCGATCCCTGGGGTGATACAGGGCTGGTACTCATGGAGCACGTGCCACAGACCAGTCTCTAAGCCAAGCTTCAACTGCACAGAAGTATCCAAATATACACAGACATATAGAGAAGGTACACAATGTAGATGTTCAAACTTACATACATATGCATGATCAAAATAGTCAATATTTTAAGAGGGATGACAAAGACACAGGACCATTAACCCCCCTCTCAATGCTCCCTCTCAATTTTCAAACACTTTATCTCACCACTTTACCACCCCCTGAAGCAGTTCGAGGAATGCTCGTGTGTAAGTGTCTTTACAAGGTGTGACCAAAAGCATGGTGAGGAGATGCCAAGTGCCACCCAAGAGAAAAGTGGGCTTGCAAGAGCCTGGTGTGTCTCACATTGTGTCTCACAATGTCTTCCTCCATTGGACCTGACATAGCGAGACTTTCTGCTCTTGCCTGAAGCCAAAGTAACCACGAAAAGTGAATGTTTTGAGTTGACTCAGGACACTGAGGCAGCCATGATAGTGCAACTACAGACTCATGAAAGAGAACTTCCAGAGCTGCTCCACAAAGTGGCAAGGACAAGAGGAGGAATTTCTGAGGGAGATCAATGGCACTGTCTCTTTTACTAGAAAAATTTTTTAATAGATTTAAACATTCACTGTATTTTTTTGTCACAGCTTATACGTACACATTTCTTCTCATCTCAGATGCACCACAACACTGAGATAGAACCATTATCAGCTTATTTTGCAGATAGGACACTGAAGCTAACGTGTTAAGAAATTCACTGAAGGTAGAGCTGAAATTCATATCTAACCTCCAACTTTTTGGAAGCCTGAAGCCAGAAGGCTGTGGCAATTTTCCAGGACAGACTCCCTCTGAACTATTCTGTCTTGTGCCCTTAATTATGTAACATTCTCACAACACAGGAGAAGAAGGCTGCATGGACTCCTGGCAGGAGTCGCAAAACCTACCCTGTGTAGCCCTTAGTGTGAGACACTTGATGCTTTTGACGACTGAGGTAAAATATCTGTGCCATGCAGCCCTCAGTGACCAAGTGCTGTCTGTGTTTTAGTGAGCGGAATGCCACAGCGCCCGCCTGGAACATGAGGACGCTGGGGTGGTGAGGCAGGCAGTCCCCAGGCCTTTCCTGGGGAGGTGCGGACGAAGGGGTCGGGTCCAGGCTGCAGCTCTGGAGCCTGCAGTCCAAGCACTGGCCACCCAAGATCCTTACGACAGACAAACATTTCACATGAGGCCTGAGCTTTCAGGGTTGGCAACTCGGGCATCTACTCACGCTCCCCCAGTTGCCAACTCTCCAGGTGGCCGAGACAGGACATTCTTGCAGGTAGCAGGGCTGGACACTGGGCGGTTGTGTGCCCGGACAGTGGGCTGTGGCGTGGTAGCTGTACTCGTAGTTCTCCTTCCCAGTGTAGATCTCGCTGCAGGAGACCAACCTCTGTCTGTAGCCCTTTCCGCAGGTCACTGAGCACTGGAGAAAGAGGGGCCAAATGGGCTGTTCAGCCACTGCCCTGCAGCCTTGGCACCTGGGGACAGACAGCTGGCCAAGGCCTCTCAGTGGGCCCTTCTTTGGGCAGACGTCAGGGGAGCAGGCGGCAGGGGCGCTGGCTGTCAGCAATCTGCTCCACGGACCACACCAGGAAGCCACTGCCTATTCTGTGGGAGGAGCTGACAATCCGCCACAAGCAGCACCTTGAGTGTGGAATCCAGACCCTGGGCCAAAGAGGACCCTGGGTTGGCACCCCTCAATTCCTCTTTCTCCCACCCTAAGTATTTTTTAAAAATTATTTTTGAAAAGCAAACAAAATTTTTTCAGTGTTAAACCTTGCTTTTTATTATGATGTTTAGAGTTCTTTGATGTTTTGTTAAATTATCTTTTTTTTTAAATAAAAAAAACCTGTGCACATCTGGTACACAGTAATGGATTTGCTTTGTCTGGCACATCTGAATGAATACTTGGGTTTATTTGGGCTTTCTCCTGCCTTCCTGTCCCTCTCATCCCCTTCTGCACTCAAACAGCAGTTTCAAAGTTTCAGGTCTTATACTCAGGTCTTTGATCCACTTCGAATTGGTTTTTGTACACAGATTCAGTTTCAGTCTTCTGACCAAGAATGTCCAGTTTCCAGCACCACTTAAAGAGGCTGTCTTCTCTCCAGGGTGAGTGTGGGGTCCTCCACCAAGGTCAGCTGGCTAGGGCCCAGTGCCCTCTGCTCAATCCTACTGGTCTACCAGCCCACTCTGGAGCTGGTTCAGGGTCTTAAGCAGCCTATCACTGTTTGCTTTCCTGTGTTACTCTCTATCTGAGCCACGTGATCCTTTAACCCCTTCATCATAACTATATAGCACTTAAAATATTCCACCAGTACAGAGATGGAGAAGGAACATATGTCTCAGAATCCCTCGTGTGGACATTGAATTAGTTCTGGTAAAGTTTTACAGTATGCCCCACCTCCTTGTCAAAGTATTTTATATCAATTACTACTTAAAAATAAAGTGAGACATAACCTATTTGTAAACTGAGTTAAGTAACTCACGAGGGCCTCTGGGAAGGCCCTGAATTGAGGCGGGTGGATTCTCATATCCTCAGGAACCCAGGCCCTTTGGGAAGGCCAGGGCGGGCTCCCAGCAGCAGCTGTCCAAGTGTGTTAGCTGTCTCTGGACCAGGGACTGGAGTTCTCATTCGCCGTCACAAGTGGTCAGGAGCCCACGCTGCCTTTCTTTCCCTGACGTCTCCTGCCCTGTCCTCTCACACACGGTTTCCTCTCCTGTGATGCTGCGGGGGAGGCTTGCCTTGATGAAATCCCAGGGGCAGGAGGGAACACGCCAGGCCAGAGCTGCGAGCAGCCTACCTTCCCTCCTGCTGGCTCCAGCCCTGCAGTCATAGTGCATACACTGCTTCCTTCTTTGGCTACTGCTGTTCAAATGCCCCAACACCCAGCTAACACCAGGCCAAGGAAGCGAAGGCGAGCCCAGGGTCTGTGCACAGACACCAATGTGCACCCGGTATGGGTGTCTCAAAGCGCCTGGCCCAGCCCCTACACACACATGGACCTCGGGCAAAATTGACGGTGTTGAGAAGAGAGGGCCGGCCCGCAGCAGCGAGAGCAGTCCGCTGAGGCTGGGCATCTCCTGATGAAAGTGACCCAAACAAGGCTCGCTCGAGTCAGAGGCCTCTCCACCTCTGAAAGGCAGCTGGAAAGAACAGATGCTCCCATCTGGCCATCAGCAGAACTACTGGGAACACACACTCCCTCCCCGCGACGCCTCCAACCGTGGGCCAGAGGATGAGGTGTGTGAGCTGCTCCTCTCTGGAAGGTGCGCTCAGATCATAGACTCCATCTCCAGTCTCTCCTGCACTGCTCTTCCGAACTTTGTTACTTTCTTTTTTAAATAACAGCAAAACAAACATCAGCACGTGAGCTCCAAGCACCGCCTGTGCCCTTCAGGTCTCCCCTGGTGCCCTCCCTAGCTGAAACAGCCCCTCTCTGTGGTCAGGTCCAGGCCTCTGCCAAGTCAGGGGCACTAAGGACTCAGCAGGTTTCCAGCCAGGATGCTGTGCCAGCCCCCACGTCTCTCCCCTGCAGACCCCCTTTCCCTATAATCTGTGCTTGTACTTACGCTTGTCCCGCCTCCAACCCATCTGCAGATTTTTTTGCCCTCTGCGTTGGGGATTAAGTCCAGGCCCTATGCGCTGTGCTCTATCCCCAGCACTCCTCCCACAGTATTTTGGAGACAATTCATAAAGTCACTAACCTGCCCAGGCTGGACTCAAACTCACCACCCTCCTGTCTCAGCCTCTTACAGTCATGCACCTCACTAAATTTGCAGATTTTTCAGTCTCTAAGGCTCTGACGGCAGGGCCCAACAAAGAACAGAAGCCAGGCCCAGAGAGCCCTGTACAGGCCCCACGGCACAGAGACCCGCACGGGAGCCTTGGCCCCAAGCCCGACACCCAGGCTGTCTGAACTCAGCAGCAACACGTGGGCCTGGGGGTCAGTCCGTCGGCCAGTGATCAGGCCTCGCCGCCCTCCCCCTTCTAAGCCTGTGGTGCTAAGTCAGGGCGTCCCGTGGGGAGACGGCTCCTTGTCTGGGATGCACCACTGGCCAGTCTGCAGCAGCCCTGCGCACTGCGGGACGATTAGGGGTATCCTGGGCTCTACCCACTGGACGCTGCTCCACACCCTGTCCGCCTCTGATAACAGACATGTCTCCCAGTCGCTGAACATCCCCTAGAGAACAAAACTACTGGAAGACAGGACGCGAGCCATGGTTAGCCAAGACCTTTGGACAGCTTTAGGACAGACATATACATCTAGAATAAGTACTCATCCCACAAAAGGTGAAACTGCTGTGTTGCCCAGCACTGGCAAGAGCTGTGAACCGGCACCTCATTAAAATCACCTGCACCTTTTCTCTGAGTCCAGACACTCCCTTTCGCATCTCTAAGTTACTTGGGGTAAAGGACAATTGTCTCTGATATGACAGATCTCTGAATTTTTGAAAGGTTTAAAAATAAGACAGGCATGCTGTCATTACCTTCGGTCTATTAATAACAAAAGGTAGCCAAGTGGTAGAAGGAAGATATGAGGAAAACCCGACATCTGAGATTCTTCGGATGGGCAGATGCTGTTACGTGGGCGATCATACCAGGCTCATTGATAGGGGCTGGTTTTGCCTGCACGGTGTTTGGAAAGGAAATCTAAGCCACATTTTCATGTGAGGAGAGCTGATACAAAGCAGTCTAGGTTTCTATCCTTCCCTGAGAACTCAGGTGGGGAACACAGGGCCCATTACTGTGGGCTTCAGTGGGACAGGAAGAGCCGCTCTCGCTGCAGCATGAGCTGCCGTGCACAGTCCCAGAGTTCTGCTGTGGCCCTGGCACTGATATCAGCTCTCTCACACTTACCTTCTCCAGGCAGCAGCGGCAGACTGTGGGTGTCCAGCTCCTGGTAGTTCTCTCTTGATGTTTAGACAGGGCAGACAGAGCTGGGAGGAGGGCTGAGTTACCCTGCCCCACTGCAGCCTGAGCAGCTATCTGAAGCAGGGCAGATACCCACGCTGTGCTGCCCGGGACCTACCTCGGACCATTCTCCTGTGATCCAGATGTACTCGCAGGGCTGCAAGCTGCAGCTTTCCCGGTCTGGAGGCCGCTGGCTGGCGCTGCAAAGAGTGCTGTGGACTTCACCCTGGTCCGCATCCACGCACAACACCTGGCGGAACCGGAGGCCCTCACCGCAGGTCTTGGAACACTATAAAGGAAAGGGGCAGCTGGACATGGGAGCCTCCTCATGCCCTCAGGTTCCTAGTGCGCACACCTGTCCAGAGTCTTGGCCATGCCCACCTATCCATGGCCCTCGGACAGGCCTGTTAGAGAGCCTGACTTTACCCAGTCTCCAGGGCATCCACTTCCCAGACATGGCTGTTGGATGAAGTGCAGAGAGTGCAGGCTGGGAAGAATCAGGCTGGGAAGGACCGTCAAGCCCGTGCACAGAACACTGGCGAACACTGGCGAACTCCGCTGGGCACAACAGTGCATGCCTGCAATCCCAGTACTGAGGCTGAAGCAGAAAGACTACAGGTGAGCCCAGTATGCGTAACTCAATGAGATCTTATCTCAAAGTAAATGAAAAAGGTTGGGGATGTAGCTCAGAGTGAAGCCCTGGGTTCACTGCCTAGTACCACACCACACACACACACACGCACACTCATACATGGTTACCCAAGTGGTGTCTCCAGTGCCAGCAACATCCTGCATGTCCGGATATACCTCCCACTTCACAATCCAGAACGGGCCTGTCTCTGCAGACACCGGCCTCTTGTTCTGTATTCTACTCGTGGCACATAAAGCACAAAGCACAAATGTTGCCTCTCCTAAAGAAACCCTCCCACCACGGGAAAGGAGGAGCTTCTGGTGGCTGCAGTGTGCCCTCTGGTTACAGCATCCACTTATCACGTGCTGCCCAGGCTGTCGCCTGGGTGGGTTCCAGGGGCAGAGGGACGCGCTGTACCCACGAGAGTCCCGAAGCCAGTGAAGAAGGCAGCGAGACTTGGGAACCCCTGTGGCTGTATTTTTCACACAAAGACGCTGAGCCTCAGTGAACAGCCTGGTTGTACCTCTGTATTCTCCTAGCCCAGAGGACAGAGGGCAAATGGAGATTACTACCCTCTAGGAGGACCTCTCTGTTGTCCTCAGAGTCCCATCGTTTATTTTGCCTTCACCAACAGAAGCCCCACCTTAGAAAATCGACCCTCCCGCTCTGCGCTGAAGGTGTCACCCTGTAATTCCAACTGGTTCGGGAGCTGCCAGACCGGTGCTCCGCTCACCCCCTCTGCGTGGTTTCCAGTTTTGTTTTCCTGGAGTCAGCTGCAAACTACTGTGAGATGATACTATTTTTGTTTTTCAATGAAAAAACGAATGAGAGAGTTGTTGAATGGTAGCAACAAAACCCAAAGTTACCCTGTGATGTGAAGCAGTGATACTGCACCCGATCTCATCCCTGGAGAAAAAGTCATTCCTTAAAATATTAAAACTCTGGTGACTCAAGAGATTGCCACGTAGTTAAACTTGGACTGGATTCCTGTGGCCCTGGGCCTCGTTACTGACCCCTGGCTTCACTGTGTCAATAAGTAACCACCCAGAGCAGGAACACTGCGAGTCCAAAGAATGTCTACTTGCTGTGTTCTCTTCCTTGGCCTTGAAGAATGGTTAACTACCAGAAAAATTATTTCACCCATAGTGGGGGGGGACCTGAGAAAACTTAACTTCTATTTAACTTTTTGGAAAATTAAAAGTTAAACTAAGTAAATAAATGTCTTGGCCCATGCTTTGGGGTCAGTCGAAGGTGGCACTGAAAATCACTTGGCCAGGGCTCCTAAGCAGGCTGTGGCTGGTAAGCAGAAAACAAATCCAGCCTAGTGCTTTCGGGAGCATACTTTCCCTGTCCCCCATGATATGTGACTTTCCTCTGTCCTGGAATATGCTGTAAAATGTTCTGAAAAACAGCCAAGAAGTTCTAGTAGTCTTACTTTAATTTTTAACAAAAGGCTTTCTCAAATGATACTGTGGCTTTTAAAGAAAAAGCTCCACTAAACATGTAAGACCCACACGGTCGCCGTGAACTTGAGCACACTATAATTCAGGGTGGAAATAATCACTGTGCTGGGCGGAAGTGGGCAGGATGCCCATGTCCTTCAGAGCGCCTGCACCTTTAGTGTGCTGAAATTAACGGGGGTAGGAAGGGATGACTTTCCAAATTTGAGGGTGAGGAGGATCTAAAGTAAAGGCAGAAGGTACTATTTTCTTCAGCATGGTAGGTTGGCTGCAGGCTGACATTGTAAACAGGATCATTTAATATAATACATAGAAATTGTCTTCCCTAAAAGACTGTAATCAAGTTGCTTCTTACTTTCCAATATATCTTTTGGTGCAATTTTCTAACCATGGGGGGAAGGATATCACTTTAGGTTCACAGGCTCTGTCTGTTAAGGTTGCTGACTTTCTCCAAGGATAAATCTGTCATTTTTAGTACAGCTAACCCCTGCTGAACATCTGTCGATGGACGAGTCACAGAACCTAGCTGGGAACTGGCCACAGGGATCCATGATCTGTGTTGAGGTTTTATGTCATGAAAAACAGCAAGGAGAAGTCACATTTTTGTTTGTTTGTTTGTTTGTTTGTTTATTTTATTTTGTTTTTTACTGTTGCTTTAAATTAAAAACAACAGGACTTCTGAGAAGATGATAGAGTAGTGAGCAGATCAGATAGGGCCCCTCTCAAGTATGGTGTCCAGGAACTAGAATAAAACAATAGGAGGAAAAGTAGGAGGGAAATGTGTCCCCAAGACACAGGAAGGAACTGAAGCCCAGGAGGAGAATGGACAGAGTCTCCACAAAAGAAGGAGATGACAGGCAACACCTGCTACCTGAGTGTGGATGTACTGTGGAGGGGAGGGAGGTTCAACCTGCAGATAAACTGGAGCTGCCAGAGACCTCCAAGGAGAAATGCACCGGCGGAGCAGAGCAGTGGACACAGCAGACTGCCGTGGTTGTCGAGTTCTGGATGTTCCCCAGGAGAGAGCAATCAGCTAGTTGCCATTGTGGAGAGGGGCCCAGTGAGCTCAGAACGCAGAGAAGATCTGAGCCAGCTCTACCAAGTGGTTTCCAGTGTCAGTGTCTGTGTTCAAACCCAGGGAGCTCAGTCTGAGCCAGTGGGCAGCACACAGACTGCTGCAGGCTCCACAGGTCCAGCTCTAGCCTCACAGCCAGAAATGAGCCCGAACTTCAGTGATCTAAAAGTTCAGGCCTGCTGAGATAACCCACTACCTCACCATAAAGCTACAGACAGCTTGCTGGGATTAATCAACTCATATCTGTACACTGCCCATGTCGTCCACTGGTGACAGCGGAGACATGCCTTCCAGTTGATGTTTTTTATTCTTCTTTTTCATAAATTTCTCTCTTGTTTCTGTTTTTTCTTATTTTTATAGGTGTGTGCACAGTTTCCATGGTTTTTTTGTGTTGCTTTGTTCCATTCTTGTTTTTAATTTTTTCCTTTTCTCTTTCCTATCTTCTTCACCAGTTTCCTGAAGTTTGCATGATCTTCATTTGTCTTTTAGCCTTGCTTCTAATCTTTTCCTCTTCTACTTTTCTCTATTTTACCAACTCCTTTTAAATTTTCTCCTCAGAGGGTAAATGTGCTATATTGATGGCTTATTTACAGCAAATATTTTTCTGATTTATTTTAGATTTGTTACAGAACCACAAATATAGTTCATCATTTCCTGGGATGTGTTTGATGCTGCTGTTCTTGCTGACTGTACAATTTAGCCAAGATGATATAATTGTTCTGTTCAGTTGTTCTTCCTGATATACAAAGTCATAAAAAATACTACAGAAAGCACCACGGGCTAGACCAAGCAGGAAGTAATTTCTCATCCCCAATAAACTGAAGGGGTAGGATCTTATAGGAGATACAAAACGCAAAAGTCAGTTACATGTGGAAGACCTCTGACAAGCTGTCATTTCCTAAGGTGTCTAAATACTAGCAATAAAGAAACTTGCCACAAGCAATCTTCAAGCATCAACCCAGTAATTAAACCAAAAACAAAGCAAAAAGAAAAAGAGAAAGAAATGAGAAAATACTTAAACAAGATGCAAATCCAGACTTCCAGCTCACTAACGGCAAACCAAAGGAGCAATGAAGTGGAACAATCCAAAAGTCATCCACTTAACCTCCCTGAAGTGGAAACAGCAGAACTAACCAAGGATGAAAGAGGTTCCAGAAAAAAATCAAATCAAAAATAATTTACCAAATAACTAAAGAGATGCTAACCATAATGAAGGACATTATTAGTGACTCTAGAGCAGAAACAGATACAAAAAAAAAAAAGGAATCCATGAAACACATTTGACCAGGTATCTAAAAGATTAAAAATGATATTGAAAGTATACACAATAAAATGAGCCAAAATGAAGATAGAGTATCACATACAGAAGACAAGATTGTGGTTAAGGAACATGAAAAGAAAGGTTTCTTAAAAATACCACGGGACCATGAGAAAACAATCCAATAGCTGCTAGATGATGCAAAGAAGGATGATTTAAGATTGACTGGAGTCAATGAAAAAGCAGGAGAGAACAAGTGACATTAAACAATCTGTTCACTGAACTAATGGCGGAAAACTTGTCAAAGAGGCAAAAAAAAAAAATTGATATACAAATAAGTGAGGCATATAGAACTACAATTAACCACAATCAAACAATAATCTACATCTAGGCATACAATAGTCAAGATTCCAGAAATCCAACACAAGAGCAAGCAAATCTCATATAAAGGAAAGCCCATTCAAATCACAGCAGAGTTCTCACCCTAAATCCTCAAATCAAGGAGACTCCAGTTGAAAGCCCTAAAAGAAGACAAGCTCCAACTCAGATTGATGTATCCTGAAAAACTATCTTTCAAAACTGAGGAAGAAATGATACAGCCATGACAAAGAACACATAAAGAAACTCATGAACACCAAACTAACATTCCAAAAGGTTTGGAAGGACATTGCAGAAAGCAATAATGAGGATTAAAACTCCATGAACTCCCAGCACAATGAATCTACCAGGCAAGGCAAGTTACTAAACAGGAGGGAGGCAGGGACAACAACAGAAAAAGAACATGACAAAGATAAATAAATATATATTAGTTTTAATCATAGGTGTAAATACTCTCAATTCACCCTCAAAAGAAACAGACTGGCAGGGCCGGGGAGTTAGCTCAGTGGTTCCGGCACCTGTCTTGCAAGCCCAAGGGCCCGGGTTCGATCCCCAGTAACCACATAACAATACTGGGTGTGGAGACTCACCCCAGCAGCAACCAGTACCACATACCACAGTGCCGGGCGTGGTGGCTCACGCCTGTCATCCCAGCACTCGGGAGGCAGAGGCAGGAGGATTGTGATGTGAGTTTGAGGCTGAGCTGAGGGCTAGCCTGAACCACAAAGCGAGACCCTGTCTCCAAAAACCTAAAAAAAAAAAAAAGAAACAGACTGGCAGAATGGTCAAGAAGCTACCCCTTCAAGATCCAACAATATGATGCATATAAGAAACACACTGAATTACAAAAAATTCATAGACTGAAAGTAAAAGGACAGAAAACAATATTCCATGCAACAGGAATCTAGAAAAAAGTAGAGATAACTATTCTATTTGCAGACTAGGTGGATTTCAAGTCAAGACTAACTACGGGAGATAAAGTCACTACATCCTTATAAAGGGACAACTCAAGAGGAAGAGATGACAATCATAAATATACATGGACCAAATACTAGTGCACCCAGCTACATAAAACAAGTATGAATGGACATGAAAAATCAAATAAGTACTAATGCACTTGTAGTGAGGGACCTGACCACCCCCTGTCACAAACAGATCAGTTAGACAAAAAATCAATAATGAAATCAGAACTGAAAAAGATGT
>PVIR01007702.1:0-59744 GCA_004026965.1 Petromus typicus | reverse complement strand
ACCACCAAACTTACTAAGTTGTATATGTTAAATACGAACAGCTTTAACATCACGCCTCAGTAAAGAGATTTAACAAAATAATCACTGACTCCAAGCGTTAATTATATGACAGCACTGAACTAAATATTTCACATACATTGCCTTACTTACGCGTCTCAAACTCTTATCAGGCAAATAATATTACCCTGTGTTTTCAAACTGCGGAAATCGCAGCTGACCAAAGTTAAACAACTAGCGCAAGTTCACACAGCTGGGATTCAAACATTATTATTCCGAAGCCTTCCTAGCTTTCAAACACTAAGCTTCACAACATCTAGAAAGCCAGTGTATGATAGCAGCCCACCCTCAACTCTTTCAAAGTTCTTCATCTTTTCTAATCATGTCATTGAATTTGTTCCAGGCAGATTTACTCCTTCATATCCCCCCTCCCTGCTGTCCCCGTCTAGCCAAGATTACTTTAAAACGTGCCATTCAGTGGCCGGAACTCACGTCGTTTATGGTGGACACATTATCCTGCTCTCCTCTCCTCCAACCGAAATTCTGCATGCAGAGCCCGGTTCCTGGCGGAGGGCTCAGCTCTGAGGGCCCGGCCGGGACTGGTGGGCACCAGCGTGTCCCGAGCCAGCAGCACCTGCGGCCCCACGTGACCGCCCCTGCGGCCCCACGTGACCGCCCCTGCGCAGGTGCTGCGGGGTCCCCAGCCCGGAGCAGCAGGTCAGGCAGCTTGAAACCTGGTAGTGCGGGGACACGCCATCTCACCCGCAGAAGCTAGTTCAGGGGAAATGGCCGTAACCACAACACACCTGCTGTCCCCGCGAGAAGCTCGGCAGAATGTGGGACAGGCATTGGATCTTCAGGCCGCACCGAGACATCTGCCGAGAGAGACTGCACAGAAGAGGGGACCAGGACAACTGTGCACAACTATGGGTTTCATTTTCCATTTTCACCTCTAAACTTCTTAGATTTGTGTTGATATCGTTTCTCTTGAAAAGCAACGCGCTGAATGCTGGAAGTACTTCTTCAATCAGACTAACCTACGCTCTTAATCTTAAAGTTGCTCTGCTTGTTTGCTGCTAAAGCAAAATGGAAAGACAGAGAAAACAAAACAACATTAACAGAATCAGTTCTTCCAGGAAGCCCTACCTTTTCCAAAGCCACGGTGCGAAGGTGTTAGAATAAAAACTGGAACGCTATTTTTTTTCCTTTTCATACCAGATGTTTAGGGCTGCTTACTCGTCTTCGTACCACCCTTTCCGCCCTGCCAACACCTTAATCCTCTACAGCCTACTTCAGCCATGGCCCGCTTGTGACATTCACAGCGCGTCGTCCAGCTTCCCTGTTTACACGTCTGCGATCCCGGTCTCCGCGGACCGCCTCGCCCCCGCCAAGGTCTCCCCACTGCTCTCTCCACTGCTCGTGTCACCTCCGTGAGCCCCTGAATGCTGTCCCTGCGCCACTAAAAATTCCTGTCTCCACCAAACACAAGAACCCCTCAAATGCGTGAGCTGAGGGCCTCCCGCCGTTCTGCCTTTTGTCTCTCTCTGCACTCTCGGCTGGAGATGGAGCTATTCTTGGGGCTTTAACTACACTGTGCACACATCGCCCAAAATATGCGTAAAGAAAACGAAAAGCAGCTGCTCGTGGTTTCGCCTGCCCTCTTCGTCCACCTTTGGATCCCATTTGCAACTTTTCTACCTAGCGTTTTCCACTGGTCGAAATTTGTCATCATTTAAACTGCATTTGTTTGATATTAACCTCCCAATTATTTTTCCAAAGTCTCTCCTAAAGTTTGTGCTTTCAAAATCATCATTTCCCATTGAGTTGTGATATAACAGCTTCTTTGTGCTTTCAACTCCAAGGTAAGGGAGGTGGATAGACATCAGTTCGTTTATTCAAATCCCTGTGCCCTGAGACCACGAGCGAGTCCCTAAGTGACCAGCGCTGCCTCTGTGAAGCAGCCGGTCCGAGATTTAGCCACCTTCAGATATGAGGAACTGGTTGGGGTCTATTCCTGAATTTGCACTTTCCATGTAATCCCATGAAAAAGCTTATATTTTGATAATCTTCTAAACCCTGTTTATGATCATGAGACCTCCATAGTAAGAACAATAATCAGAAGGATTAAAAAACAAGTCACTACACTGGATGTGACGGTGCACAATTGTAATACCAGCACTCAGGAGGCTGAGGCAGGAGGACTGCCATTAGTTCAAAATCAGCCTGGCTACATAGGGAGTGTGAGGCCAGCCTGAACAGTAGAGACCCTGTCTCAAAAACAAAAAACCACTAAACTAAACAGATTTTTCTACCGCCCTGGGAATACCACTCTGCTTTTCAGGACCCCATACGTTCATATTCTGAGAACTCCTTATTCTACCTTCCCTGCCAAAAAGAGACCAGGAGGAAAAGAACACTTCCCCAAAAGGTTTTTCTTAATCTCTTGCTTGGCTCTTTTAATCTGAGAGTTGACCTCCTTGGCTCATGTCAGAAAGTGTAGGAATCTACAAAGGGAAGGGTCTGGTGTCCTTACACCTGCAGGACGGCTGTTCCTTCAATCAACACTTTACTTCCTAGGATACAAAATCCAAACATAAAACTCAACAGTGTACTTGTGCACCAATAATAATCCTACCGAGGAAAAAAACTACAAAAACAATACCACTCACAATAGCCTCAAGAAAAATTAAATTAAATTTAGGAATTAACCTAACCAAAGAAATGGCTAGGTTAATTATAGAAAGGTTAAGTTCTTATAGAAATCTTCTATAATGAAAACTTTTTTTAAAAAATGAAAACATCCTAAAAGAAGAGCCAAGAGAATGGGAAGATACCCTGTCCCTAGATAGGCAGAACCAATACTGTCAAAAAATGATGTACAGATTTAAGGTAATCTCAATCAAAACACCCACAGTGCTCCTCACTGAGCTAAAAGAAACAATTCTGAAACACTAAAATCAGGGGAGACCCAGCAAAGCAAACTTAATTCTGGGGCACAAAAGCAAAGCATGATCTCAGACTTCAAGTAAAATTACAAAGCTGCACTGGTAACAGCACAGAACTAGCACAAAAAACAGACATGTGGACCAATGGAGCAGAGCAGAGGGTGCAGAGACAGCCCGGCACGTCTATCCACCTGACAAAGGGGCCAGAAGCAAATGCTGGGGAGCAAGGAGCCTCTTTGGCAAGTGTTACAGGGCAATCCGGCTATCCACACACACAACACTGCATCTAGACCCCCGTCTCCCACCATGTACCAGACTTAAATCAAAATTGACCAGAGATCTAAATATTAAAACAGAAAACACTTAAGCTATTAGAAGAAAATAAAACAGGTGGAACTCCTCAAATCCTAGTGATAGGCAAGGATATTCTGGACAGAACACTGATCATACAATAAATAACACTGAAAATCAACAAATGGGACTATATAATTAAGAGACACCCTCAGAATGGGCAAAATTTGCCAGCTATTTCCTAGGCAGAGGATTAATATCTGGAATATATGAGAAACTAAAAAATGAGTTAGTCCCCCAAATAAAAAACTGTCAAAAACTAAGCAGCCAAAATGAATAGACACTTCATAGAAGAAGTTCAAGTGGATAATAAATACATGGGAAAAAAACAACATTAATGGCCATTAGAGAAATCCAAATTAAAACAACCCTGAGATTCTGTCTTACTCCAGAAAGGATATCTATTATCAAAAAAATCAAATAACAAATCCTGCTGAGGCTACAGGGAAAAGCAAACCTTCTATGTTGTTTTTAGGAATATAAGCTAGTACAACCACTAGGGAAATCAATATGGAGAGTCCTTGAAATACTAAAGATACAAATCTCATTCAATTTAGCTATTCCCCTTTTAATCTTCTCAAAATATTACAGTGGTACCCTCAGTTTAAGGGAGTACAATGATAAACAAATCTTGAAGTGGTCTATATGTTCTTCAACATATAAATCAATAAAGAAAATGTGCTATGTATACACAGTGGAGTACTGCTGCTATAAAGGAGGATGAATTTGAGTGACTTGTAGGAAAACTGATCACCTTAAAAGAATGTTAAGTATAATAAATCAGATACCCAGACTTAAATGTCATGGTTTCTCCCATGGTTAAATAAAAGACCAGTTAACAGAAAACAGGGAGCTAGGTTTTTTGCAAATGAGGAAGCCAAGAGATAGGGGGAGGGAAAGGGAACAGGAAATAAAAAGAATTAAGATGTGTTTTATACATGAACCAACTCCCTACAATAAACCGAATCATTACGTGCTGCAAATATGTACTAGTAAAAACAAAAATGAAAAAAATTCACTCCTAACAACCGAATGGTTCACTAAGCCCACCTAATTGAACTGCTTCTTTCTTAAAGGAGCCAAACTCACCACAAGATATACTCATGGGTTTTAAAGCACCACTAACATAAGTTACGTCATAAGTTTCTTCCTATCCCTGATGTATAATTCACCCTTTTATCTTCTATGACCTTCCTACTGAGTTCAGACTGTTCCTCCCATTTCCACACTCTAGCATGTTTCTTGGAGTCACTCCAGCCACCAGTCTCTTCTACTCCCAAAATATCCTCAACAAGACAAATAGATTAATACTTCATTTTCTCACCACAAAACCCTAATGTTTATGGCAGTCTAAAATACCAGACACGATATTTAAGAGACTTCAGAAGAGATCCCCAGAGGTCATTTCTTTCCACATACACACACATTTCTACGTGCCCTCCCTACCTCACTTCTCCGTCCGTCCTCCCTATTCTATAATGTTAGAGAAATTCTTGGCCCCTAGTTGCAAAACTTCAGAATTTTTCCTGCTGCAATCTAGAGAGTGATAATGTCCTGGTGCATAATGAGATATTGTCGTCTGTTATTAAAATTAACAAATATGAGACTTGATTATAAAGTAATGAAATTGAGTACCACCAACCTCATTTAAATCAGTCCCATTTCATGGTGTTAAACAGGAGTCAAACTGGTGGTTGTGGACAAGACACTGCTTCACAAGAGCTCTATGTGGCCAGAGAGCATTCTCAGCTTTGGACTTGAGACTTGCACACCTTGTGGGAACTGAGAGGGAGACGTTCCGTTGTCTCTTTCACTCCAGTTCCCACGTCTATCATTATTTCAAACCTTAATGTGACTGGCACTAACAATCCTGCCTGGGTCTGAAGAAATTTGAGTGCGCAATACTTTTTGAGCATCGCACAAAAGCCAAGTCATCACCCTAATAAAGTCTGGACACACCAGGAGGACAAGCGCCTTACCTTGACCTCAGCACTATTCTGAGCACAGAGAAGGAGCCTAGTGAATACAAGTCAAAGGAGTCCACGGAAGGCTGCAGAATCGATTTGGCCATCAGGGCTGGGAGAGCACATGACCAGGGAACAAGGAATATCATCATGCGCTGGGTGAACTCCTCTTACGCAATGCCAGATGAGACTTCGTTTCTGCAACTTCCCACCACGATTCCAGCCTTTCCAACAATAACACCTACTGTTCACAATCTGTTCCTGGAAGTCATCCCACTAAAACAGGTGTGATATTTATCTCCATTCTAAATACCAACACAAGTGTCAATTCCTGGAGGAAAAGGAACAGGGAGGTTTATTTTGAAGCAAAAGGAAAAGAGAACGTACTAAAAATACTATTTACAAACATAATATTCCAGTGACAGGAAATAACAGAAAGCACCTCTTGTTGATCTAAACAAGAAGTGGTTAACCTCATTCTAACGACTGCCAAGAGACCTCAGATAGCCTCTCACTCTGAAATGCTAAATTCATGTTTTTCAAATCCTCAGGTACAATATCCGGAACGGAAAACCCTCAGGTAAAATAACAATAATGTTCATGCAGCAATCAACAGGTGGAAGAAAGGGATGGAGAGACCTCACAGTTTGAAATCAAGACAGACTGGGACTTGAAAATTGGCTCTAACACTTGTTTTTCTGAGCCTTAGTGTCTTTCACAAGAAAATAGAGAAAATGACATTTTCCTTAAATGATTAAATGAGATAAGAATAAGAACAGCTACTACTTACTGGGTGTTCATTTTATGCCAGGCACTGATTAAATATGTTTTTTAACGGTATCATCTGTCCACGATGACATTATGAAGCAGATACTCTTACCTCTTATTACCCCCATTTTACACTGAGGCACAAAGAGGTTAAATTTACTCAAGGCTTTCAGCCTAGAAGTGGCAAAACCGAGACTGAAACCTAGATGCTTTTGCTCTCAGTCTTCACACTTGAATTAAATGCTCCTGAAATGCACAAGATAGAGAACTCGCCAACTGGGACACTAAACAAAGCAATGAGTGAGCGGAGTGGGGGTGTGGGGAGAGGAAAGAAGAATCAACCTTTAACCTATTTGTTTTCTGGCATTCCAAATCCCTCAAAGGTAGATAATGAGGGTCTTTAAAAGATCATGATTCTCTAAATCCATCAAAATTTTCCTGTGTCTTGGTCCCCTTTATGGAAGAATTTAGGAGAAATTACCCTCTACACCCACTCAGGCTTAGGAGGGCATACAATGACAGGCCTAGGCTGGTCCAAAATATCCCCAAACTCAACCAAAGACCAAGACCTCCCAACAGGTATTTCTCAACTCCCTTACCTTAGAGCAAACTCACTTTCTTGCCAGAGTTTACCTACACTCTCTTCATTTGAGAAAAGTCCTAATCCTGGTGTGTCTGAGGGACATAGAAGTTTTTTAATCCCCCTCACTATTTCTGGAACAAGCCTCTCAGATTTCCTGGAATTGAGATAAAAATACATGACCACATGACCCTCCCACACCTACAAAGCAATCTCAGCTGTACAGTATGTGTTCTGTAGGTGAGCACAGCCTTAGAGAAAAGACAAGGCTACATGTCATCACAAAGCCACAGATGGCACATGAGTCTCTGCAGGTGATTTTTACAGATCATGAAGATGAATGCTACTACACTACAGGCTACAGGGTACTTTAGAAATAAAGACAACAAAGAAAAAAGATGTACTTACGGGGAGATGCTGATGGATCACTAGAAGGTTTTCCAAGGGGAACGTGCAGCCTGGGAACTTCCTCACTCTGCTGAAAAGACTCTGTCTATCCAATTATGCTGAAAAGGACACATGTGCACTCCCCCAAAAAAATCTGTCCTACACAAGATCCTTTGTAGGCTAAATTCCCTCATTTTAAAGGTGAAACTGAGTATATGTTATGTCCTCAAATAAACAAAGTAAAGTTTATGGTCCTAATTTGTACCCCTAAACCCAGTGTGGAGGACAGAAGGATCCCAGATCCAGAGAGCAGAGGGTTCCAGCTGTTGGGAGGATTCCCAGTTAAAGCAAAGAGAAGACACAGGTTCCCTCCAAGATCCAAACACTTCCCCTCACCAGGCAGAACAGCAGACCTACCCGGCAACACTAGCAGATCTCCTGGTCAACAGATGGACAGAGTACATCTCCTATCCCTCAATGTACTGATCAAGGTCTAGTAACAGCTCGGTCCAAGAAGCTAAAAGCCACGGAACAAGAGGAATCAGGGCCGGGGATTTAGCTCAGTGGTTCCAGTGCCTGTCTTGCAAGCCCAAGGGCCTGGGTTTGATACCCGGTAACCATATACCATACTGGGTGTGGAGACTCATGCCCAGCAGCACTCGGTACCACATACCACGGTGCCGGGTGTGGTGGCTCACGCCTGTCATCCCAGCACTCGGGAGGCAGAGGCAGGAGGATTGCTGGGATGTGAGTTGGAGGCTGAGCTCAGGGCCAGCCTGAACTACAAAGCGAGACCCTGTCTCAAAAAAAAAAGAGAAATCAAAGATGTACCTAAGACTGAAGGGCTGAAAGCTCCTTTGAAGAGTGGTTGATATGAATTTGCTTTGAAAGACTGAAAGAACTGTAGTCTGGTAGGTGCAGGCCATGGCAGTAGAAAAAAACACCTTCTCAAGCAGAACGGAGCTTTTCAAACACGAGCACCAATTTCCTTTTTCTTTTCCTTTTGTTTCATTCAGGCTACGAGTCTATTGGTTGGTGCCACCCACAATCGAGGTGAGTCTCCCACATCAGTTTGCTGGTCTCACCATCTCTGAAACACCCCACAAAACACACCCAGAAGTGTGCTTATCAATTTGCTAAGCATTTCCTAATCCAGTCAAATTGACATATTACAATTAATGATTACACTAGGCTAACCTCGAGAGAGGCCAAAGGACCCCTTTAATGGAACTAATAGAACTAATATGGCTATACCCTGAATGGCCTGGGAGCCAGGGGTTAGACTATATTCATACACATAACCCATCAAACTTCTCAAGTTATACATGTAAAACCAACCACTTCTTTTATACCAAACATATCATATGCACTCTTATTTTTAAATCTCTTTCATAATTTGAGACAGGTTTCAGCTAGTCTGGTGACCTAAAGAAATGGCTTCCTTGTATAGCAACTTTTGCTTAAAGGGCTCAGGTTCCACATAACAGATTTTCCCAGGATCCTCTGCAAACTGAGACCTCATGAAATGAGCTCATAAAACATGATGTAGAGTTTGGCAGACCTGCAACTGTGGAAATTAAGAAAGGAATCATAAACAGAAGCATGAAAGGTGGAAATGCTTTTTTATTGTGTTTAAGGACAAAGAACTTCCCACGGTGGGCCGGGGATTTAGCTCAGTGGTTCCGGTGTCTGTCTTGCAAGCGCAAAGGCCTGGGTTCGATTCCGCAGTAAGCACAGACAATATTGGGCATGGAGACTCACCCCAGCAGCAACCAGTACCACATACCACAGTGCCGGGCGTGGTGGCTCATGCCTATAATCCCAGCACTTGGGAGGCAGAGGTAGGAGGATTGCTGTGATGTGAGTCTGAGGTTGAGCTCAGGGCCAGCCTGAACTACAAAGCGAGACCCTGTCTCAAAAAACCTAAAAAAAAAAAAAAAAAAAAAAAAAAAAAAAAAAAAAAAAAAAAAAAAAAAAAAAAAAAAAAAAAAAAAAAAAAAAAAAAAAAAAAAAAAGAAGAAGAAAAAAAAAAAAAAAGAACTCCCCACGGTGATACAAACTCTAATATACCACAAAATTATTCATACTGGTACAATTTTAAAAGCAGAGTAGCTCAACTGCAATCTGCAATATGACTCCTTAAGTTTAATTTCTGAGGATTAAAAAGTTAATATATAAACAATTAGGGCATATGTTTGCAACTCCACACTCCTCAAAGCTAACGCACATACCCCAAATAATTAAAATAACAGAATTTTCAGATCAGAAAGTAAAACAAAAATCATGACTTGGTGAGGAAAAGATGACTTCACATAAAAATAGGCAGTTACAGGCCAGGAATTATTTTAGTGGTTCTCACTCCGGCCTTGAAAATACAAGGTCCCTAGTTCAATCCCTGGTATCAAAAAAAGGAGGGGGGGCCCTTAAACTCTTATTAAATTAAGGAGTTATGCTCAAATCATTTCAAAAAATGAAAGGTATTCTGTTCCCCAAAGTTCATGTAAGGAAAATTCAATTCCCAATGCAAGAGTGCTGATCCGTTTAAGAGATGATTAGGTTACCTCTTGGGTGAATGGACTAATGCAATTACCCTGGAAATGGGTTAGTTATGGCTTAGTTATCACAGGAGTGGTTTCCTCATAAAAGACCAGTTCAGCTCCTCTCCCCTCCCCCTTCTTGCCCTTCTACCAGAAGATGATGCAGCACGAAGAGCCTCACCGGATGTTAACTCCTCAGTCTTGGATTTCCAGGCTCCAGAGCTGTACACCAAAGAGATTGCTACTTTTTTAATAGTTGAATACTGAACATCACTGTGTATATTTTAGCAAAAGCGGAAATAAAATATAAACTCATTAGAGCTTATTTCCTTCAGCTCTTTGGACAATGTATCATGGTCTTAATATAACACAAAATTTTTTTTAATTTTTGATGACAACTTAGAGGTAACATCTAAACAACAAATTAGCACCTGTAGTTTCAGAGACACCAAGAACATTTATAAGTACATGTAATCTGAGCTTGCTGTTTCTGCTAAACTTGGTCTCTCTGCTTCCACAGATGAAATACTTATTACATTATATAGCTTTATTTGCCTAAAATTCTGAGGGGAGTATAAATGAGTTTTTGTTATATAAGTTTTTCTACAGTGATTCTGCTTCTCAATTCACCTAAAAAAAACAACTCTTATAGTTTTAAAGAGCAAAGAAAACTTGACTCGCTGTCTGTATCTTTTAAATACTAAAAGGATTTAATATCTTCACCTATGTAGGATGCAATAACAAAATACCCTAAACTGGGCAACTTATTATTAAAATAAATGTATTTCTCATAGCTCTAGAGGTCAGAAGTGTAAGATCATGGTACCAGCAAGTGTAGAATCTGCTAAGGGCCCTCTTTTTGGTTCACAGGTTCTTCATCTTACAACATCTTCACACTCCGGCAGGGGTAACGCCCTTGGGCCTCTTGTATGGCACTAATCCCATTTATGAGTCCTGCACTTTCATGTCCTTGTCAAGCCTCCACTTCCTAGAATTTTAAGGAGACTCAGATATTCAGATCATAGCAAATATGGTAGAGAAAACGTGAACAGTTATAGTGTGAAGGAAAAACCAAGATCAACATTTTCCTGCCACCTCTTCTGTAGTTCTGTGGCCCAGAAAACAGGCCTCTTCCATTAGCTTCTTCCTGCTCCCTCAAACTGTGCACATTTCATAATCACAGTCTATTAATTCATTAAAAATCTTATTTTGCTGGTGCTTTCTCTGAAACCAATTTATTCCTTTTGGAGAAATACTTGAGAAAAGTTTGTTCCTCATCTTAAGTTATTAAGAATTGCTAGAATAAAGGTTAGGGAAAGTAGTTTAAACTACAGTACAAAAGACTGGCCTCATAAAGTTATCACAGAAATTCAACCTGGAAAACAAGATCTATATTCTGTAGATGTAATATTCTCTTTTCCTAGGGGATTTCATATAAATCAACCCTAATGCTAAAAAATAAATAGAAATATCACATTACAGTCTTTTCCTGGGGAATTTATCAAGTTATTTCTCTAAATAGTAACTTCTTCTAGTGCATATAAAAATTTAAATTGGGAGGGGGAGGAAGAGGAGAGAAGGAAAAGAAAAGAAAGGGGACAAACTTTGCAAGAACAGGCCAGGGAGTTAGCACAGTGGTTCCGGCGCCTGTCCTGCAAGCGCAAGGACCCGGGTTCGATCCCCGGTTAAGCACATACAATACTGGGTGTGGAGACTCACCCCAGCAGCAACCAGTACCACATACCACAGTGCCGGGCGTGGTGGCTCACGCCTGTAATCCCAGCACTCGGGAGGCAGAGGCAGGAGGATTGCTGTGATGTGAATTTGAGGCTGAGCTCAGGGCCAGCCTGAACCACAAAGCGAGACCCTGTCTCAAAAAAAAAAAAAAAAAACTTTGCAAGAACATGACCATGACTAAAAATGAAGAGCAGCTGAATAAGCATCTTGACATTTTTGTTAGAATTCTTAAAAATGCTTTCTAAATGGAAAAGCATCTGCCGCTCAACTATTATTATTTTCTATTTCATGCCCAAAACAAACACACAAACAAAATAAAACACAAATTTCCACACGACAAGAAAATTTAAGCCCGAAACAGGAACGCTTTAATCAGTAACTCTTACCTGAGCACAAAAGACTGAGCCCAGGGTTTGATTTAAAGGTGGTTAGACTCTGGTAACTCAGTACAGACAACAAACATCATGTTCATTTCTCCAAGGACATGCAGTTGCCTCCATGAGGGAGCTTTTGATGATCCTCCTCCAGCTTTCATTCATTTTTCCCTGCAAAATTTGAAACATCACATGTAACATGTGGCACTGAGAAAATGCTGAACAATCAAAACATCCAAAGAGTGAAATATGCTTTCAGACTACTTTGATCTTGGCATTCCGCCATGCATCGGGGACATTTAGTCTCGAAGTCTTTTCTCCTAAGTTCCCAATGCCAAACAAGGCAGTGCACAATTATGCCACTTTAGGGAAGTCACTGGACCTCTTCGTATGACGATGATGACACTCAGAGTTACCTAATCACAGAATTATTGCAAGGAGTTATTACAGCCTTTGAACCTCGCCAATGTCCCCAAACCTACTCGGTGTTACTGAAATGAACTGTTTAACATGTCCCACTCAATTATATTCTATAAAACGACTACTATTGAGCATGGAGAGGGTCAAGTTTGGAAAGAGGGGTCATTTCTAAATTCCCTATCCTGAAAAAAACTCACAGAAAAATATAGAGATTCTCAATCCAAAATTTGTTCCTGAAGAACTCATAAAAGTACCAATGGCAAGGCCAGGGATGTAGCTCAGCGGCACCATGCCTGCCTGGCAAGCACAAGGTCTGAGCTCAATCTGCGGTACAAAAAAAAATGGCAGGCACCATTTGAAGAGACTTAAACTGCTCTGGAATAGGCATTAAAACTGTCAAAGTCCCACAGGTGATCTTGGGAAACTGCTGACGCAGGACGTGGCCTGTAACTTGCGTGCACAGTCACTGACTGTATGGTCTGTTGGATGCTGCTGGGACGAGGAGTTCCTGGGATGAAGTGTGATGAGTCATCATCCACTGCATCCAGCAGCATTCCTAAGAAGCTGGTAACCGAGTGGGGGGTCCTGAGTGGTGGGCGTGGCTCCCCCAGCCGAAGCTGGCTGTTCTCAGTTTTGGTTCTCTCAGAGGTATCAGGCCCCTGCGAGAGGAAGTGAAATGGCTGATGCCCAGTGGAGACACGTAAAATTAGGTGCCATACCAGCCACTGTCTTAGCAGCTGAAAGTCTAACAAAATATGTCATGGAACCTGAAAGGCAAGTGGAAATTACCTAAGCAGAGTCCGGAAGAAGTATTCTAGATAGTGGGGGGAAAAAATCAACGTATGCAAAGACTTTAAGGCAGAGAGAGCCTGTGTGTAGGAGCTGAAGGAAGTCTGGGTGTCCCTTAGATAAAGACGGAGGGAGGAGGGACCACAGCAGGCAACAGAGCTGGCAGACATGACACTATCATTTTAATAAGTGAAGGAAGAGTCCACTACATTTTTAGATACTTCATCGATAACAAGAAACTGGAATTTTTAGCAAATCAAGATAAGAAGCATTTAAGCTGCTTACTTACATAAGACAGCAGTTAAAAATACCTCTCTTCATGCTGTGGGTATTTCTTCAGAGGGTAGTTTGGTCTTTTAAGGACATAAGTTACTTCAGAGTTAGAGTCTTCCTATAACAAAAACATCCAGCAATTGGACTTCCCATACTTTCATAGAGATTGATAATATCCAGATGAGTAGCTTTTTGCATATATGAGAACTGTGCTTCTCATATATATAATATACATGAGATTCACTACATGTGGCTGTAGAGTCCCTCCCTCCCTTCCATATACCCACAGTTATGATAACCAATATTCACTTATAAGTGTCTTTCCATAAATCTAGCATATTCCAGGATTTATGTCAAAATGACTAATTCAATTACATAGCATGGTTAAACACTAACTTTTCATTTTAATTCCTTTGAATTAAGTTAGAGGTCACTTAGCTGTACAAATATAATATTGGATCTGTCTATCACTGGATCAGGAATACTCTCCAAACTCCAATAAGAGTCAAACAACCAAAAACACCAATTTAAATTTTAAAGAAACTCTCTTCCATGCTGTGGCTTTACCCAAACCACTGCATTCTTCTCTGGACTGGGATTCCCATGCATCCATGAAGGGAATGTGATGCAAGCCAGCTAAACAATCTTCTCTCAGTCCTTTGAAAGGATCTCATGCTGGGATCACTGCTTGAGGTACGCAGTGTATTACATTAGCTGCCATAATCCCTTAGCTCCTCTGTCTCCTCCTCCAGCAGCCTGCAGTGACTCCTGACCACTCAAACACCCCTATCGTCATGCTATGGTTCTACTTAGATGCACTCGTAGGTGAAACTTGGAGGAGGTAATTGGAGGGATATTCACCAGTGATGAGTTTATAGTTGAGCGTGATGTTGGGATGTAAAGCCTGGTGGGCGTGGCCTTGAAGGGTATATATCCCTCTCTTACTCCCTCCCTGGTCCCTGCGTGCCCTGCTGTGGACTGTCTCTCCTCTGCCATGCCACACTGTCTGAGAACCAGCCCACTCTGTAGAAAAACCTCTACAAACTGTCAGCCAAAATAAAAATCTCCTCCTTTAACTTGTGAGGGTAGGATGTTTTGTCCTTCTAAGAAAGTGACTAAGAAATATATACTCTTAGAACACCACATACTCTTCTTGGTAAGTGTAACAATTTTACATTTATTTCTGCTTTTACTTGATTAGCATCTGCCTCACCCACTAGATTGCAAGTTCTAGTTTCAAAGTACTTCATCAGCAGAGATTAGTTTTATCAGAAACCCTAACCTTTGGGTGCCGCTGGACTCTGTGGGACATCAGAAGCCTACACACCCTCTCATGGATCTTCCTCCACGTGGACTGAGAGTGAGGACGGCACCTGTTTAACAGATTGAAGCCGACAGTGTATTATGCAGCTACTGAACAGTACACTGATGTATAGTATATGAGAGTTGAAACTTAAAACTTAACTATAAGAAAAAACATCATGCAAAATAATACACATAATGTAAACTCAATGGCTTTATTAAGCCCAGGCATAAGAAAAGCACTGGAGAATAAAAATAACCAACATGTTAACAATCATTTGTATTTGGATATCTGGCTATGAACCATTTTCTTTGGACCCTACTGTGTTTTTCAGCTACATCTCTAACGAACAAATCCTGCTTTCATATTAAAAATTTTAATCCCTGAATTTTCATACAAAAATTAATTTGCTACTTTACTTTATATTTCATATATTTTAGGCCACTGGGACCGAAAGCTTAACCAGCATAGTAGGTTAGTGCCCTTTCACAGGCAGGGGTTTGGCTCAGTGGTGTCAGTCATTGCCTGGTAAGCACAAGGTCCCGAGTTCAATCCCTGATTGCTCTCGCTACCTGTAATGTTGCCACTTCCTAGTCCCTAGCTTACTCTCATTAACTCTTGCTCACCTTTCAGAGCTCAGCTCAGAGCCAGTTTCTCAGGAGTCTTCCTGAGTCCTCATCTAAAGAGGTCGGATCATTTTTCCACCCGCATTTGGAATTACATTTACCTATACCTCAGTTATGTACTTCTACTAGTGGTTAACTATCTCTGAAATTGAGACTGAGACTCTTTGGTTAATAGTTTATCTCAGGGCATAGTTGAATAACATACTGGTATTTAAATGATATTTTTGTTTGTTTGTTTGTTTTTTTTAAGTTTTTTGAGACAGGGTCTTGCTTTGTGGTTCAGGCTGGCACTCAGCTCAGCCTCAAACTCACATCTCAGCAATCCTCCTGCCTCTGCCTCCCGAGTGCTGGGATTATAGGCGTGAGCCACCACGCCTGGCTTAAATGATATTTTTTGATTAGTGAATCATTCATTCACTTGTATTCAGGAGAGAGGTAAGAGGTGTAACTTATATTAAAATAAGCACAGCAATTTGCTAATGAAAATCACAGATAGTGTTTCCTTAAAATGACTGAAGAGTTTTAATAATTCAGATGAGATAATTCTCTTCTATTAATGTATGACACTTATTGGAGAGGGCAGGAGCACTGGAAACTGAGTTGTCGGTACGACCCCTACACGGCAGCCCTTCTCCGTGATTCTGGTCCTATCTGTCTTCTCATCACAACTATTTCTAGCAAGCATGTTCTACCGGTTTCCAGGGAGAGCAAAAACAGACCAGCTCTATACAAATCCATTACTAACCCAGGAAAACAACTCATACAGCAAAAAGAAAGCATCCCTTAAAACACTATTGTGCTTAAGAAAAGGTCACATATATCATTTCTATACTCCTCCAAGAATGTCTAAGAAGATAAAAATAGTTTGAAATTATAAAGTTAATATTTACAAATAGCTACCAGCTAGACATGATATATACTTTGACATATATACATGTCAATTCCTACATGTGAATGCGATGTCAATGTATATATTTGCATGTACTGTAAATGCATCTGTCTGTATGGTATGCACAATTTTTCTACACTGGAGAACCTATTTGAAAATGAGGCGTCAACAGGCAGGAGTAGGGCTGAGTCTTCATTACAGTTTCTCCACGATTCACCTTGTCCCCGTGCAAAAGGAAGTGTGAGGGTGTGTGCTGAAGGTTCACGATGCTATGCGAACCCTGGAGGCGAGGAGCAGGCTGGAGAGAGTTCTTCCCTCCTTTGGGACTACCGCTTTTCCTTAAAAAGGCCCTGATACTAAACTTTGTGTTTCTTCCGGTAAAAGCGCATGCTGATTCCAACTCTGAAACTTGTCTCCCAGTTCACCTCTGTCCCCTTGGCCCTCCCGGACTTCAGTGTCAAGCGAGCAGCATCTCAAGGCTGTTTCTCAGACGACCATGCGGTCTGGGCCCGCAAATGGGCTCGATGACACTGACGTGAAAAGGGCTGAGGAGTGACAACCGCCATCTCCGGAAGCTTGTCCTGGTGACCGATCGCTCTGAAGTCTGCGGGGAACATAAACTGCATGTTTTTCACGCAAAACTGCTGTCATCATTATACTTATCTACGAGGCCACTCCTCTGGAGTTAAAATTCTTTTTTTTTTTTTTTTTAAGGTTTTTTGAGACAGGGTCTCACTTTATAGTTCAGGCTGGCCCTGAGCTCAGCCTCAAACTCATCACAGCAATCCTCCTGCCTCTGCCTCCCAAGTGCTGGGATTACAGGCGTGAGCCACCATGCTCGGCACTGTGGTATGAGCGTGGTGAGTCTCCACGCCCAGTATAGGTTTGTGGTTACCGGGGATCGAACCCGGGCCCTTGCGCTTGCAAGACAGGTGCTGGAACCACTGAGCTAAATCCCCGGCCCTGGAGTTAAAATTCTTGATTTGCCCAGGACCTGAGGACTTCCTAGGACTTTTTTTTTTTTTTTTAGGTTTTTTGAGACAGGGTCTCGCTTTGTGGTTCAGGCTGGCCCTGAGCTCAGCCTCCAACTCACATCACAATCCTCCTGCCTCTGCCTCCCGAGTGCTGGGATTACAGGCGTGAGCCACCACGCCCGGCTTCCTAGGACTTTTTAAAATGAAAGCCACATTAGTCTATGTCACAGTGGACCATGGCCTTGTTTATAAACTTTTAGTCCAAACAGCCCCAGTGTTTAAAAGTGACACAAAACAATGACTTTGGGAACACGGCATCTGCAGCCTCATCAGAGATAACTAATGAATTACTGGTCTACAATCAGAATTCTTTCCCTAAGGCTACCTGTTCTAGCTCCTGTGACTAAACTTTCAAAGCTTCCCACTTCCTTCCGGCCAAACTCCTCAGTCTCCACTTGATCCTAATACCATGGTACCCACTATTCCCCCAAACCACTAGAAGCTGACCCTGCCTTCTTACCTTCCATCACTCCCCTCCACCAATTCTACCACAAACCAACCTCCTCTCCCCGGACCCCCAGGAATGTCATCTCCTCTGCAAAACATGAAATATTTTGAAGTCCCATCCTCCTTCATATTCCGATAGCATGTGTCTAGACTCTTCAAGCAGCACTGCCCTACAGAAAGCTGTCTGTGTACTTTTTATGGTGCGCTGCACATTCTCAAGAAATCAGGAGCAATGTGTCAAATGTTAGTGTTATATTTCGGGCCTTGCAGATTCATTATCGATCCTGCTCTTCTGAGGTTGCCCTTGAACCATGGATACACACACACAATTCCAACCCCAACTGACTTTGACTCCATTCGTAGGAAGCAGTTTTTCTGGCAACCAGATTAACAGTCATCTGCGCATTGCTGAAAGACACCCATAAAAGGCTGGGTAAATGGATGATAAATCATCTAGCAGATTTAAGGAGAAATGAGACCTTCCCAGACTGCCCTTCCGATAGAATTACTCTCCTTCTGCACTCCTGTCCTCTGCTTTTGGACTGTGTGTCTGTTGAGTGCATTTGACATTTAGTGGGATGAGGTTATGTCTTCCTTCTCATCTAGTGAGTGAGCACCCAGAAGCAAAAACACTTCATGATCATGCACTCTGCACATAACAGTTGCCCGATAAATGTGCAGTCAATTCAGTGTCTTGGAAAAACTTGCCGTCCTGTTTCTAAGGAGACTGAGAGAGACTGGGCTTTCCCTACTGGTAGCAGCAGGGCAGTATTCTGTTGCTGAAAGAAGATAAGCATTTGATCCTCACACTGATTTTAAAAAGGAGGAAACTAAAATCTAAAAGGTCTAATATTTGTGTGAGATCATAGAGCATTTAGACAAAGATGAGCATGAGGGCCCGTCTCCCAGCCACCACCAGTGGAGATGTTTTCCAATCCGTATTTAAAAGCAATGCCTTATGTCTTCGAATCTAGGATGAGCTCCCTTACTTTGCCAACCTGCTGAGTTCCAGGCTGGTTGCAAAAGTGTAAGGCAGGAGGGGACAGAGCTAGGCACAGAAGGGTAATAAGTATATCTT
The DNA here is from genome assembly GCA_004026965.1 of Petromus typicus. NCBI lineage: Eukaryota > Metazoa > Chordata > Mammalia > Rodentia > Petromuridae > Petromus > Petromus typicus. Next base: position 41,245 of record PVIR01007702.1, on the reverse strand, counting down.
GGACCACCTTTCTGTGTATGTGCCAAAGCCGATTTTTTACATCTATGCTATGCTGCTTTTCAGTTAAATAAATGATACAAAAATTTACCATATATTAATATTTCATTAAAATACTTGGTCAGGTTTCCTCAATAGCTTTAACATTTCAATATAATTATTCTATTAATTCTTAAAAACACTAAAAAAGGACTGCCACTTTCTTACTCTACCTCCAAATATACTTGCTATTGAAGTTACAAGGTCACTTTGGTTCTGATATATTTACAATGAGTCCCTTTCTAAGTAGTGTGGTTTTCTAGACTCAAGACTTCTTATTGTCATCACTCATAATGCACAGAGAAGCAGGTTGGCACATCCTTCAATAGAAACAGCCACCATTTATTCTCAGTGCCACTTCTCTGGGGTAAAGGTGACCATCCATTCCGACTTGCACAATACTCAGAGTTTCCCAGAATGGAGGACTTTCAGGGCTGACACTGGTCAGACTCGAGCAAACTGGTTGGTTTCCTTACAGAGAGCTCAGTTTTGCAAATAAAAATTCCTGCTCTCAGTCTCTGGTCTGGTCTCCAAACAAATGCAAATGTGTTTTTATTATCTGAGGTTATAATGTAGACAAACTAAGAAACCATGTGTCTAGAAAATTTTTTTAAAAATTCATCTGTTAATAACATTTGTCTTCTGGTGGTAAGAGTCTGAGTGATAATTTTTCCTATTCCTTTTTATTAGTCTAAAACTTTTCTACAGTGAACATTTTTATACCTGTAAAACCAAAAACCTCAGTTTTAAGTGTTAGGACAGATAAAAATGTGAAAATAGTGGAAAGACAATGTATCAGTTAGGTATCTATTCATCTTTAAAACAACCATCCTGAAACACGCTTTCCAGAGAAGAGGCTCATTTCTGACTTTTGGGTGGTTTTCACCAGAAGACATTTTTTTCATGAAGGTATCACCATCTGAATATGCCTCAGAAAACACACTGTAGGGAGGGGCTCTGCCCCTGCCAGATCACAGTGCCCTCTTCTAGCGAAGGGACAGGTGTTTACTGCTGACCTTTCTCGCAGTGGAAGGTGATCCAGAGGGCTGGGAGATCTGGAACGCTGGCGGTTGGCAAATGAAGTTTTGCGGTGGAAGTCGGCATCCCCTTGGTTGGAGGGTGAGGACTTTCGAAACTTACTTGAATTTAAAGGCGATGACGACTTGTTCCTTATCAGAATCCGTTCATCTGGTTCTCTGATAACCTGAATGACAATGTACAGCATTCTTTAGATGTAGTTTTCTGTTTTGTTTTGTTTCTGTTTGTTTGTTTTGGGATTTTTGGTGTGGGGGGGTGTTGTTTGTTTGCCTTTGCTTTGCTTAATTTAGAGCTAGGGCTTGGATAGGAGAAGGAAGAGAAATGGAGGTGAGATGATAGAATATACACCTCAGGGATCTGGGACTGCAGTACAGAGGACTACAAACAAAATGCTCAGGAGCTGAGGGCAAGGAAAAATAATCAAAAGTCTATACATCTGGCATATGTTAATAAGCCAAATTAACTCATGCTCTGAGCTTTGATTTCTGAAAACCAGGGATTACTGGGTCTGGGAAAAGATGATGTTTTAATTAAATATTTCACTGCTAAGGCACAAGAAGCATAGCATACTCAATTTTCTTGGTATATGTCTATTTTCACATTATAACATTGACAAATGACTGGTCAAACTTCAAGTCATTTATCACCTCTATGGATACAAGGTGTTCCATTAAAGAAAAGGCACTGCAAGACATTACTGAGAAAGTAGGTATTGGGCCAGCACGCACCCTCTGTGGTAATTCACCCTACAAGTGAAAAGAGGGAGCAAACCAGCAAGCCCTAAAGCAAAGTATATGGTGGAACCTGTGTCTCACTTTACATAACCCTTGTTATAAACTAAAGCAATTCCATGTAAACAGCACTAGCTAGAAATAAATTTTCCACTGCTGATTACAGAATGCACAATAATTGACATATAATAACCAGAGATAAACCATTCTACAAATGCTACTTCTAAAATTACCTTTACATTTGCTGCAAGGCTGCCAAGAGAAGAAGCTAGAAGAAAGAGGAACAGGTGTTTGAATGACTCATTATTACCAATTAGCCCAAAAATGGCTGCTACATTTATTCTACGGCAGTTACAAAAATTTTAGACAATGAATGAATTTTTAAAGAACTTCAATGCCCTCTTGCAAATTACGCTATCACTATGAAATGTCCCTTGAGTCACTCCGATCTAATGAGGCTTTATTTTTAATGATGCCACAGATGAAAGGGGGAAGGTAAAAGTGAAGCAATATGTTCAATACCCTTAGGCAGATATAAGCTGAATTTATACAATGGGCCCAGGGCCCAAAAACAATGTGGGTGTCATACAAAATTCACACACTCTGCCACTTCTGTGACTCTTTTGGTTTTTGTAGAATTCTACTTATGCAGCAGCTCCTGAGTGTATTTTTCCAAAGGAGAAATAGGTGTTATATTGAGACAAAGAGCTTATATAGAGACATAAGAGCTCAGGGAAACCTAATGCAGCAAAAGTGAAAATCATTATGATTACCATAAATAATTAGGAGAAGCATGAAGACCGACTACTAGAGAATGGTGTGGATCCCTGGAAAGTGAAGTATTAAGCACACATAGAGAAAAAAGACAAAACTGGGGAAAAAAATATTTTTGAAGTAAGTATCTGTAAGACAGTGAAAAGACCATCATGGCTTCCCACCTATGACGAGGGCCGAGGCAGTCACAAAGGAGTTTTCTGGGACTGCTGATTCCTCCATCCCACTGGGAGTAAGAAGACAGGCATAAAAAGGGATTTTGAAAACCTGGAAACTTTCAAATACTCTGGGTATACAAAAATGTGTGTCCACTTTGTCCCAGGAGTTCTCTCCTAATCCGAGCTGGACAGCAAATCTGTAGTGCTTTACACTATTTCCACAAGCCTGCCCTCCGCCCTGGGCCCCTTTGCTCCTGACTTTGAGCACTCCCTCTCATACGAGGTGGCATTTGCTCTCCTGAGTCTCAAACTGCAGTGTACGGGTCAGTAGTCCCGGTGTCACCCAGAAGCTCATTAGAGAAGGACCCCAGGCCCCACCCAGCCCTGCTCATCAGAATCTGTATTTTAACAAGGTCTCTGGGTGATTCAGCTTTGAGAAGCACTGCTCTATTGTCCCTTAGGCCTGGTGACTGAGTTGATAGGTGAGCTAAGCAGAAGTCTAGCTCGAAAGCTACGGAGACCGCAAGGGTCTGAGCCCAAGTCTGAACATCCTAACTGTAGGTAGGAGAGAACCTTGGACGCATACACACATACTGTGTTCTCTCTGGAACCTTAGGTCTCTACCTGCCAGGATGAAGAAAAGACAAAGGCCAACCCCAGTGTGACATATGAGTCCCCCCTTGTCAAGTCAGTATTAAGCCAAATTGTCCCCCCACCAGAACAGACATTTGTGGTTGATTGATTTTACTCCAATAAGGAGGACGATACTTGTAGAAGCCACATGGGTCATTTTTAACTCACAGAACTTAAATTAAATGTCAAAGGTGATGAAGCACTCTCTGCTTCAAATCCTATGGTCTGTCCTTGGTCGGCTGCTTTCAAACAGTCTCTAAGAGCTAAGAAAACTGGCCTGCGTAACTGCAAGGACTCTGTAGCCCTTCCAAGTAAAAGCCTGTGAACCTAAGTTAGGGAATTCTCCTGTAAACAGGTACAAGTCTAGTCCAACTAGGAGAAAAAGGAAAACAGGCCACCACTACCCACTTCTAGTCTAAGAATTCTGGGTAGAGTCAGGAATGAACGGACTTGTCTGCCATGACCTTCGGTATTTACATATTTCAGTAATAAACTAAAGACCTCTGGGAGTTTCCATAACCCAGTGACCCAAAGTATCATTCAGGAGCTTCTCCATGGGTTCCTAAAACCTTTCAAGAAATTTGCAAGGGGCTGGAGATTCAGCTTGGTAGTTTTGGCGCCTACCTTGCAAGCGTAAGGTCCCAGGTTTGATCCCTGGTAACCACACATAACAGTGTCGGGCATGGTGACTCGCTCCCATCAGCAATCAGTACCACATATCACAATGCCAGATGTGGTGGCTCATGCCTGTAATCCCAGCACTCGGAAGGCAGAGGCAGGAGGATTGCTGTGAGTTCAAGGCTCACCTGCGCTACACAGTGAGCTCAGGGCCAGCCTGAACTACAAAGAGAGACCCTGTCTCAAACAAACAAAAAAAAAAAAAAAAGAGAGAAATCTGCAAGGTCAAAAATCTTTTCATAATTATGCTAAGATATTATTTGGCTTTTTACTCTCACCCACTCACCATCCTAATAAAAGCTACAACAAGAAGTCATAACAACACCATTCTGGCAGCTAAAATTGTATTTGTGCTAGTGTATTATATTTTTTAAATTTCTTACATACTAAATATTGATAGACATTATTCACATCAACAATAAAAAACTCTCTGAAGTCTTCAATATCATTCAAAAGGATCCCTGGGCCGGGGATTTAGCTCAGTGGTTCCAGTGCCTGTCTTGTAAGCACAAAGGCCTGGTTATTAACCACATACCACAATGCCGGGTGTGGTGACTAGGCCAGCCTGAACTACAAAGCAAGACCTCTGTCTCAAAAAAAGAAAAAAGAAAAGATCCTGAAATCTAAACTTTTGAGTCCCCTTGCCTTAACATGACTGCTTCCAATGGAGTTGGCTTCCCTCCTCCCTGACAGAGAATCCTGTACAGCAAATATATGTCTCCTGATGGCCATCAACTTCCTGTCCTATCCTATTCAGAAAAATAGCAAACCATGTGTCACTGTTAACCAGCGCTGCTTTTGCAAGGAGCTCTCACCAGCACAGCTGCTCTTGGCTGTTCCGGCCCAGCCAGGAAACAAGTGCAATTATGGCATCCTTACTGAACAGGAACACTACACAGCACAGCACCCTCCATAGCTGGATGAGCTGTCAAAGAGAGAGCTTCTCCACTGCCTCTGCCCTGGTCACACTCCTGGGAACACCACAGAGGGAAGGTCCCTTGGGAATTAGCCCCATAGTTTTCAGTGTAATTTGTGATACCTTAGGATTCAAGATAGTGAGAAGGATACACTGGTTACCATAAAGAAATATACAGAAATATCAAGAAACTACCTCTTTTCATTGGAAATGGTAAGTTTGAAAATTTAGATTTTCTTCTAGACTTCTGTGGTTGACGCTCTGATATATTCTCACCAAAGGGCTTCGCACTGTCCACCTGAAAGTGCAAGGAAGGAACAAGACCTGAGTCTGCGGTGGTTTGCATTACCCTCTCCTCATTCCCCGCCATGCTTTGTCCCCCTCTGTCACTATTCAGGTTGGAAAGGAACCTAAACTGTAGTCTCCACATATGTTCTACATTATACTCGTAGGAAAAAACCATCGATCCCTATACGTTTACTGAGATGAGATGTGGATTATCAGCATAACGATCTACCTCTGAATACACATTATGTCCTAATAACTGGTGGGAATCAAGCACAGAGAGCAAGTGAAGCCTTATTTCACAATCTCTCAACAGGACACAGTATCATGTTTCTAAACGATACGAACAGCGTGGGTCTAAGCAAGCTCCTCCTTGACAGCAAGTAATTGCCACAGATGCCTGGACGGCCTTTCCTGACCTCTTTCAGATTGCGTCCATATTCTGGCTTCAAGAGATAACTGACTTGAATTGACAGTCTTTCCTCCACCCCCAGTACTGGGAATTGGACTCAGGACCTTGTGCTTGAATTAAACTCAGGACCTTGTGCTTGCCGGCACGGTGCCATCAAGCTAAGACCCTAACCCCTGAACTTACAGTCTTTACAACACAAAATCTTCTAAATTTTAATGCTTCTGCTTAAACGAATGCTATGTATCACCAGGAAATTCGGTTAAGGAATAGAATTAATATGTAAAATCACTAATAAAAGAGCTTGGAACATAAAAAAATCTATAAGAATTTTTTAAATGAAAGGAATATCAGGCAAGTTTTCAATATCTATGAAATCTGACCATATTTTAAGGTTATTTAGTCTATAATAGCATGGACTAAAATACTTTACAAAAACTGACACAGAGCTGAATGAATCAGACCATCCAGTAGACTTGACAACAATATTTTTATGGAACCATGTTTAAAGATTGGTTGCTAGATTTTTGTCAAATATCTTTTTTTTTTTTTTTTTTTTTAGGTTTTTGGAGACAGGGTCTCGCTTTGTGGTTCAGGCTGGCCCTCAGCTCAGCCTCAAACTCACATCACAATCCTCCTGCCTCTGCCTCCCGAGTGCTGGGATTACAGGCGTGAGCCACTACGCCCGGCTCTGTGGTATGTGGTACTGGTTGCTGCTGGGTGTGGGTCTCCACGCCCAGTATTGTTATGTGGTTACCGGGGAATCGAACCCGGGTCCTTGCACTTGCGAGACAGGCGCCGGAACCACTGAGCTAACTCCCCGGCCCTTTGTCAAATATCTTTACCTAGGCCACAGGGTTCTATATTTCTGTATTTACAAATCAACAGTATCTACAGATAGTTATTTGACAGTTTCTAACCAAAAAGCTCCATTCTACCTACAAGTCAACTTTTTAATTTTTCTTAGTACTGCCCAGGTTGAGCTCAAATTTGTGATCCTCTTGCTTCAGCCTCCCAGAGTTCTGGTATTACAGGCATGTGCCAGCAGGCTTAGATCTCACCAACCCTATATACAGTCATCTCAACAGCAGCTTGACTTTGAGACTTACCACACCACCTAGCCTATTTTAACACATAAGCATCACCACAAATGACTTTAAATTAACAGACTATCAACAGTTAATATTCTGCAGAGTAAGTTGCTAACTAGAACATGGAATTGTGTTCACAAAGAGATTAATAATATAGAAGGTTTTTAAGTAATGTTAACTGGAATATATTAAGAAATGAATAATATACATAGTATAATTACAGCTTTGCAGAATAATAACCTATAAATAACCAAAAAAAGGTGAAGAAAATAAAGTTAAATGTTCTATCATACTGATGAGCCTATGGGCAATTTCTTAAAATTTTTTATATTTTCCATTATTTATGTAGTATAGTGGTAAAACAACTTTAAAGAAATGGAGAGATATAGAGTAATTAAATTTGTCCACTACCTACCGTGGTCTAACTCTAAGATACCTCTACTTAAGAGCTTTGAGTCTGGCATATCACAGCTCTTTCCTGCAAAGACACTTCGCCTACTCTTCAGGGTATAGTCACTGGGCACGAATCTCCTTCAGAAGAGTGGATCAATTTTCTTTTAACTGGTGAAGTCTCAGCCTTTGTTATTCATCTTCAACTCCTGGCAGTTCCCTAACTCTTCTCAATCATGATGAGTTATTATATAGAGTTTTCATACTCCATTAATAATTTTCAAAAATAAAAGAGGAGGAGAGTTGACATTTACTGAACAAGTTCTCTGTGTGAGATACCCTTACAGGAGTTTTCTCTGAACACAGTTTAACAACAGCTATTCAATTTGAATTCTCTGTAATACGTATTTGTCTTTGTGGCCCAGTATTCTTTTATTCCACCCTCATCCACAACTTCACCATTCCAAAGTGCTCAGAAAAATAATTTTAGGCTTACATGTCTAACCACAAATGGAGGCCTCCTTTCTCCAGAGACTCTGAAGTTATTTCCAGGATGCAGTTCAGCCGGTGGGTCCAGGAAGGAACGTCGGGTGGAATATGGAGAGGGTGCCCGGGACTGCGCGCCTCTGGGCAGTCTGTCGGGAGAATTATCCTTCGGCTTCATCTCTTTATTATTTAAAGGGAATACTGGTCCATATGATGCCAAGAAAGGTTTTTGTGACTTGTATCTTTCTTCCTGGAACCAAAAATGAGAGAATTTTTTTTTTTTAAATATCAGTCAGGAATATATAATTGAATTTTATTTAATTAACTATATTTAAGTTTTGAAACCGAAGGCAAAAGATTGATCATCTCAGCCTTATAAAATATGAACCAAAGGAAGACATTTTTCTACTTAGTCTTTTTTCCAATTTAAATTAATACCACCAGTACTTATAACTTAATAGTATACATTCCAAGTAATGACAGCGAGGTACATTTGTATTAGAACAAAATTAGAAAGTGACACACACGTAATGCATGCATAGGTAGATGGTAGAGACTAAGAAAGAGAAAATGTCACGTACACTTGGGTCCAGCAATTTTACTTCAGAGATTTTATCCAAGTAAATAACTGTGAGTACACATACAGAAACAAAAATGCTTATAATAGTTTAAAACTTAGAAACCAACTGTTGGATTGAATAAGCAGTTGCCTCTCAGCTGCAAACCCACTCAGCTCTGTGATAATATTGAGAGAAGTCTACAAACTCTCTTTTCACTTTCCAGTCCTCCCGTTAGCACTGAGAGGGAAGCTGCGAGTCTCCTTCCGGTGCTGCATTCTGTTCCCACTGACATCACCCCAGCAGTGTTCTTCACCTGAACAGGAGATGGTTCCGGTTGAAACCTCTCCTACAGCCTGAACTAGCCTCACCGCTCCCTCTCTGAAACACAAAGCCTCTAGTGCAAAATGTGAGTACGAACCCACAAGAAAACCTTCCTCTAAACTCCTGTGGCCCCAGCAGTGTGCAGCATTTTCCTTGGAGGTCAGAGGCCTGGCTTACTGAGTTCCTCTGAACTCCTGAGGGAAGGTCCAGGAAAGAGCCTCTCCCCGGGGATCCCTTTATCTGTGGGATCTCTTCAAACCTCTGTATTCCTGACGACTCTAGCTTTTCCTTTTGCTTCCCTAGCCACAGGGGGAGAAGCTGCTCACTGAAGTTTCTTCCCCTCTTTTTTCCTCCCTTCTTCCCCTCCCCCTTCTAGTTTCCCCTTTCCTTTATTCTTCTCACTCATCTCTTCTCGCCCCTCCTTCTTCTCTCTTCCTTCCCTCTCCCTTTTCCCCTTCCTCCCTTCCTTTTCCTCTTTCTTCCCCTCTCTTCCCTCTCTCTGTTTCTCTTTTACCTTTTCTCTTTTTTCTTTCACCTTTGTTTTTGAGACAGGATCTCGCTTTGTAGTTTAGGCTGGCTCTGAGCTTAGCCTCGAACTCAGCAATCCTCCTGCCTCTGCCTCCTGAGTGCTAGGATTAGAGGCATGAGCCACCATACCCAGCACTGTGGTATGTGGTACTGATTGCTGGTGGGCATGAGTCACCACACCTGGCATTGTTGTATGTGGTTACCAGGGTTGAACTTGGGACCTTGAACTTGCAAGACAGATGCCAGAACTACTTTTACCTTTTAGTCCTCCAACCTCCCTCCCATTTAGCTTTTTCTTTACTTACACAAAATCTTTTTGTTATATTAACAATGATAGTTTGATTTTCTGACTGGACAATGATAGTCTGATTTCTGACTGGACTTTGACTAATGTATCAGCGCTCAACAAAGAGAAAATGAATGGCCTAATATATCTCAGCACTGCCACTGAATACAATACCATAAAGCCACAAAAAACCCTGCTGGCCTAAGAACATTTAAGAGAAGAACATGTGCATGACATAGTGAGGGTACAAAATGCTTTCTAGTAATAAATTTCTATCTTTTAAAATAAAATGTGTTTGTGTATACAAAATATTAGCCAAGGGCCAGGGATTTAGCTCCGTGGCTCTGGCATCTGCCTGGGAAGCAGAAGGTCCCAAGTTTGATCCCCAGTAACCACATAGTACAAAGCTGGGTATGGTGGCTCATGCCTGTAATCCCAGCACTCAAGAGGCAAGAGGATCGCTGTGAGTTCAAGGCTGGGTACATAGTGAGTTCAGGGCAGGAACTACAAAGCAAGACCCTGTCTCAAAGAAAAATAAATTAGCCAAGTTCGTCTCTAAATGGTAACAATGCCAAGTGATTTTTTTATCTTGTCTTTTGTGGCTTATCTTTATTTTCTAAAATAATGTGGTACTTTTCTTAAAAGAAAAAATAAGTCATTCATTTAAAAAGTTAAAAGTTTGAAGACCGGGGCCGAGGATTTAGCTCAGTGGTTCTGGCGCCTGTCTCGCAAGCGCAAGGGCCTGGGTTCGATCCTCACTAACCACATACAATACTGGACATGGAGACTCATGCCCAGCAGCAATCAGTACCACACACCGCAATGCCGGGCGTGGTGGCTCACGCCTGTAATCCCAGCATTCAGGAGGCAGAGGCAGGAGGATTGCTGTGAGTTTGAGCATCGCCTGGGCTACATAGGGCCAGCTTGAACTACAAAGTAAGACCCTGTGGCAAAGAAAAAGAACATATATCTTCATTCCTTCTCCATCTTGTTCTTTCAAAGAATTTCAAATGGCTACAAAATTATATATGTTAAGGTCAAAGAAAAAAGAAATTATGCTGAAGGGAAATTAAGATTGAAGAAGAGAATAAAATGAAGGTTGTGTGATTGGATATCCTACTTTTGGGCTGAACAAAGATGAACCACAAATGTAAATCAGTATCAGTTTCAACAAAAGAGTCAGAAACACTAAGGTTCATAAGATCAATCAAAGTAACAGAACAATAACAACAAAAACTAGCCTCAAACTTGTGATTTCCACGTCTGAGTCAGCCTGCTCTATGTTACCAGCTACACCATCAGCAATTCCGTAGGTCCACACGCTGACCAGAATGAGGCAGGCTAAGCAAATGGCTGGAGGGCGGAAGTTCAAGCCTCACACGTCATTTCCAGGTTTCAACGTGTTCACTTGCGTCTAAACTTGGTGAGCTGAGTTCTGGCTATCTTGAAATTTGTAGCGAAAATTCTGTCATTTGTATCATTATGCTTTTTATTATACTTACAAGAAATCTGTTTCTATGCAGGAACATGCATTCTCGGATGGCTGTCCATGTAGAAAACTCTAACTTGGGAGCAATGCCCTAAAAATAAAAAAACATAAAAGGAGAAAATAAAATTATAATAGTGTCATAGTCAGTCTCATCCTAACTCCAAATCATGCTATTCCATGTGGATGATGTAATCTATGTATACTATCTAATACTGTATATATTAAATAAGAATAGCTAAACACATATAACATATATTATGTATTAGACCCAGGCCTAAATACCTCGATATATTTCTTCATAAAATCCTAACACACCACTGTGAAATAGGCCCTGACAAGATTTTCATTTTGAGAGGAGTTAACTAAGACAGTGTCAGCAACTTGTCCATCTAGTCACGGTACAGCTGGTAGTTAGACCCAGGCATTTGGCTCCAATTTCTATGCTGTCAGCTATTCTATCTAAAATATAGGTTTTGGTGGGCCGAGGATATAGCTCAGTGGTTCCGACGCCTGTCTTGCAAGCGCAAGGACCGGGTTTGATCCTTGGTAACCACATAACAATACTGGGTGTGGAGGCTCACCCCAGCAGCAACCAGTACCAGAGACCACAGTGCCGGGCGTGGTGGCTCACGCCTGTAGTCCCAGCACTCGAGAGGCAGAGGCAGGAGGATTGCTGTGATGTGAGTTGGAGGCTGAGCTCAGGGCCAGCCTGAAGTACAAAGCAAGACCCTGTCTCAAAAAACCTAAAAAAATAAATAAAATAAAATATAGGTCTTGGGATGGGGATTTAGCTCAGTGGTTCCAGCATCTGCTTGGCAAGCACAAAGTCCTGAGTTTGATCCCTAATAACTACATACCACAATACCAGGTGTAGCGGCTCACACCTGTAAGCACAGTACTTGGGAGGCAGGGTCAGGAGGACTGCTGTGGGTTACACAGTAAGTTCAGGGCCGGCCTGAACTACATAGTGAGACTTTGTCTCAAAAAACTAGAAAATTAAATTAAATTAAATTAAATTAAATACTATCTTGGGATTTAAGGACATCACCTGGAGGGAGGATAGACACAGAATCTCCTTCCCTGCCTCTCTGCTTTAAATACCTTACTTTATATCTTATATCAAATATTTAGGTTCCTCAGATCTATGTCCAAACTCTTCATTTTGTTTGACTAACTCAGACTTCTATTTTCACTAGTACCATATTGTCTAAAAGACTGCTAAAAGGAGCAAGTGAAATAAAAATGATAAAACATGGAAATACAAAGAAAAAGCTTCATTACAGGAGGGAAAATAAATATAATTATTGAGCTAATAAACTGTGAAAATAAATGAATGGCTGGCCTGACCTGTACATGTAATTCATTCTCACTTCCTACAGTATTTACGAAAAGAGACGCAATAGTGGGATGAAGGACACAGAGAGCTAGGCTGTGCAGTGACTGATGTGGCGAGCAATGATGACAATGATGGCACAGGCTCTGTGACCCTGAGTGCCCTTCCGAAACGCCCTGCACAGCCTCCCCATCCGTCCAGGGAGGCCGGAACTCGGCACACTGCCTGGTACCTGCCCAGCGCACAGTGAACACCAGCTGTCATAAAGTCTATGGCAGATGATATTATTTTGCTTTGTAGAACATGGGAGAGAAATTGAGTCCATCTCTCTTTTGATATACTCTGTGTGTGTGTGTGTGTGTATGTGTGCTGAGAATTGAACTCACAACTTTGCGTTTCAGAGGCAAGTGCCAGAACCTCTGAGTGAAATCCCTGGCCCTCATTGCTCTTTTTAGAAACTGTTCAAAATACAGTTTATTTAATTTTAAGAACTGATACTTTACCTCTTATATATGAGCATTTGAAAAGCTCTTTCTCTGGTTATTATTTACATTTATAAATAAATACAAATACAGCTTCCTGTAGGTTTTCTATTTATGCCCACAAAATTAAACAGGTACCACATAAGAAAATATAAGAAACCATGTTTCTCTTTATCTTCACACTTAGCTGAAAACTAGCCCAGAGTTTGCAAATGGTATTTCACAGAGAATTTGGGCAAACCAAGCTACCCCAGGCTTACTTCCATCAATTTTCTTTCCCTTTTATCTTCAGAAGAGCAATATGCCAATAATTCAAAATAATCCAGCCAAGCCTCTCACAGGTGCCCTGGAAATAAAGTGATACACGAAGACAACACTGGTGGAGGGGGTATGTTTCCGGTCACATCCTGGAAGATCCAGACATTAGGAATTCTGGTCAGGGCCACCTCTGATGAGTGTTTGCTGCATGAAGCATTATAATCTGAACTCAGCCATCACAGGCATCGGAAACGGAGGTCCCACAGTTACACACTCCGCACAGTACTCTCAGCCAAGTGGAGACCTGAATATTTCATTAAATAATAACAATGGCAATTCAAGATCAGCAACAGAAAAGTTCACTATTAAACAGGATTTTTATAGTTTACAAAGATATGACTTAAAATGGAGGTCTCTGGGTGATATAAGTCACGAAGACTGTCAGGGTTGCTACAGAATTAGAAATCATCAAAGACAACACCAAATGAATATTTTATATTGGAGTGCACACAATTCCTCCAAACAGATTATCACCTGAATAGGTATTGTGCCTTTTAAGATTTTCAGTAATATCAAATTCTGAGCCTCTCTGTTTTGTTCTATTAAATGGAGACCAAATATCTGCCTTGGTGAACTTGGGAACTGATGAGGGAAACATCACATGTAAAAAGTTAAGGGCATAAAATAAATGAGAAATAAAATTACTATTACTTCTCAGTGTGAACAAAGTAACAACTTAGTATGATTAAACACTAAGACTTTCTACCTCTCAGGCAGATAATGGAAATCGGTGTAATTTGATACTTTGGATATCTAAACAGAAATAGTAATAGAACTGGGGTACTAAGTAGGATGAATCTATCTGTCCAGGATCAGCCTTGTCAGAAATGAAACATTCACGTCTCAAGAATATTTCTCCCAGGAAAGACCACCTCTTTAATAAATCGTGCTGAGGAAACTGACTATCCAGTTTTCAATCTATGCAGAAGATTGAGTCCAGGGCCATACATCTCACTATGTACTAAACTAAAAAAAAAAAAAAAAAAATGGACCGAAGACTAAAATGTTAAAACCGAACACTTAATCTGCTGGAAGATAAAAGAGATAAAACTCTTGAAGACACAGGCACAGCCAAAGACTTTCTCAATAGAATCCCACCAGGACAAGAAATAAAACCAAGAATCAACAAGTGTCAAAAAATCTAATGGGAAACCTTGTGCACATCAAAGGAAACAACCCACAGAGTGAAGAGACAGGTTTACACAGTGGGAGAGGACTCTGGCTAGCTATTCCTGAGGGAAGACTAACATCAAGAACTCATAAAAATTAGACCCACTAAAATAAAAGACCCAATCGAAAATGGGCGAATGAAGTAAGTAGACACTTCTTAAAGTAACAATGACCAATATACACACAAACAGGTGTTCAATATATTTGGCCATTAGAGAAATGCAAACTAAAACAACACTGAGATTCCATATTACTCCAGAAAGACTGATCTTTATCCAGAAATCCAATAATAATAAATGCTAGCCAGACAACAGGAAGGAAGGGATTCTTCTCCATTGTTGTAGGAATGTAAACTAGTATAACCACTAGAGAGGCTAATAGGGAGATTCCTCAAAAATCAAAAACAGAAATCCTATTGTATCTATCTATTCCACTTCTAGATTATCTTCCCCAAAGAGTTACAGTCATCATTTTACAGTGATATATGCATACCTATGCTATAATAGTATAATTCACAGTAGCTAAATCTTTAAAGTGGCCTATATGTCCATCACAAGATAAATGGTTTAACAAAGTGTGGTATCTATACACAATGGAGTACTACTCTCCAATAAAGAAGGATAAACTTTTAAAGTATTTGTAGGTAAAAGGATGTATCTCGAGACCAGAAAGTTAAGTGAAATAAAACAGACTACAAGTTTAAATGTCACACAGTTTCTCGTAGATGAGAAGCCCATAATATAAAGAGTAAATAAAAAGTAGACTGTAGGAATTAGAGAGATCTTCCTCAAATGAGAAGAAGAACAAGAGATAAAAGGGGGAAAAATTTTTTAAAAAAGAATTAAGAAAAATGGAAACAGAGCTCTCACAAATGGGAAGGAGACAAGAGTTGGAGGGAGAAGCAAGGACTGGGAGAGGAAAGGGACAAAGAAGAATCAAAATGTGTCACATACCTATATGAACTCCCCACAATCAATATAATCATCATGTACTAATTTAAGAAAAAGAGTATCTTATAACAGAAGCTGAGGTGGGTAAGATTACTTACTGGAAAACCTCTGGTTGTCTTCATGAGCAGCTCCCTATGTGTTCCAGGGTATGAAGGTGTCAGCTTGGGCTCAGGGAAAAGAAAATCTCGCGTGTTTTCCTCATAATAGGCCAACTCTTCCCAGGCTAGAAAGGACAGCACACCATATGTATCTGCACTTCCCAAGTCTAACAAAATAATTTAGCAGGTAGATGACAACAAAGATGGCACTCAGACAAAAACAGACGCGTTGAACACAGCACTTGTTATTCAAGAGAAAAATAACTTCTCTAGTACATTTTATCTTGTGATTTTTTTTTTTTGAGATAGGGTCTCACTATACAGTCCAAGATGGCTGTAAGCTCACTCTATAGCCCAGAGCACCTTGAGCTAGCAGAAATTCTCCTGCCTCAGCCCGAGTGCTGGAATTTCAAGCAGATGCCACCATACCCAGCTATGTTATGGACAATTTTGAACAGTCCTTTCAAGTCATAAAGAGAACAAAGATTTTGCTTCATAAAACAAAACAAAAAAAGAAAATCTATCTTTTCATTCAATGTTCTACCTATTATTTCCTTCAATAGATGTTTATCCAGGAGACACATTAGATCCAGGTTTGGCAGGGTGATGGTTTAAGTTAGGGTTCAATCTGTCTTTGGTGTCCGATGTTAATGGTCCAAAGAATAGCTAGATCTATGACTCTCAGCACGTGAGGTACCAGCTCCAGGGACATTATGGAAATCTGAAAGGTGATCTCATGGGCAGAAGCTGGAGCTACTACTGTCCTGTGGAATTTAAACCACTCTTGCTAATCAAACAATTTTCCCATCCTGCACAACTTTCTAACATCCTGCCAAATATTCCTTCAGGCTAAAAATGATATGACTAGTTGAGCCAGGAACTTAAATCTATCATACATGTAAATATAAAGCATATCTCCATGACTTAAAAAATACACTGAGTTTCCTGGGAATGCAGGTATTGTATAAATCAATGAATAATTTTACTATTTTTCATCTTTTCTAAGACCTACTTGGAATTTTGAAAATCATGCCACATTTAAATACCTCATTATGCTCAACATTTACATACTTATATGCATACTTATTATAAGTTATTTCCTTCTAATTCAGCCTTTTATTATAGTTGAAATAGTATACTGATTTTTGCAATGATTTATGTAAGTTGATTATATTAACTATTTTATTTCACTACATTAAAGGGATATTATAAAGTACTTATCATGAAAAACATCTTTAGTTGGGCCGGGGAGTTAGCTCAGTGGTTCTGGTGCCTGTCTTGCAAGCACAAGGGCCCGGGTTCGATTCCCTGGTAACCACATACCATACTGGGTGTGGAGACTCATGCCCAACAGCAACCAGTACCACATACCACAGTGCCGGGTGTGGTGGTTCACGCCTATCATCCCAGCACTTGGGAGGCAGAGGCAGGAGGATTGCTGTGATGCAAGTTTGAAGCTGAGCTCATGGTCAGCCTGAACTACAAAATGAGACCCTGTCTCAAAAAAAACCTAAAAAAAAAAAGAAAGAAAAACATCTCTGGCATAATAGGACAAATTACTATTGAGCTAAAAGACATAGAAGCTGCCATCTGAACCATCTTGGTTAGCTCGGCAAGAGTGACACAAGAAATCTGAACAGATAGGGCCTCTGTTCTGAGGACCATCAAAAGGAAACTGTAGCCAATGAAAGAGACAGTTTTGTTGTTTGGTGACAACTTACTTAGGAGCTTTTCATAAGGGTACTTTTGTTATAGATCATTTTTTGGGCAAGAAAGTATAGAAAATAACTTATTGAGCTTGGGATTTAGCTCAGTGGTTCCAGCGCCTGCCTTGCAAGCATAAGGTCCCGAGTTTGATCCCTGGGAACCACATACAACAACTCTGGTGTGGTGAGTCATGCCCACCAGCAATCAGTACCACATACCACAGTGCCAGGCATGGTGGCTCACACCTGTAATCCCAGCACTTGGGGGGCAGAGGCAGGAGGATTACTGTGAGATCTAGGCTTACCTGGGCTACATAGTGAGCTCAGGGCCAGCCTGAACTACAAAGCAAGATCCTGACTAAAAACAAACAAACAAAAACTTATCAAATGATTTGATGGATTAATTTCTTCTTCCTATTTAGTTCATTCAGTATGAATATCAGGGTTCCAATGAGGAAAGGATCAAAGTGTAGAAAGGAAGTACTATACTTCCCTGATCACAGTATTGCTTCCATTGTCACTTTTCTAGGCATAATAGATGGATGACGAAGCTCCCTGTCTCTCTGAAGCTGTTCTTTTTTTTTTTTTTTTTTTTGAGACAGGGTCTCACTTTATAGTTCATGCTGGCCCTGAGCTCAGCCTCCAACTCACATCACAGCAATCCTCCTGCCTCTGCCTCCCAAGTGCTGGGATGACAGGCGTGAGCCACCACGCCCGGCACTGTGGTATGTGGTACTGGTTGCTGCTGGGCCTGAGTCTCCACGCCCAGTATGGTACGTGGTTACTGGGGATCGAACCCGGGTCCTTGCGCTTGCAAGACAGGCACCGGAACCACTGAGCTAACTCCCCAGCCCTCTCTACAGCTGTTCTTATTCCCCATTCTTACTTCCCATTCCTATCCCCTAATAAATTTTCCTACTTTAAAAAACTAGGGGATATATATATAGCAAGAACTTAGATAAAAAATAAGAGGTCAAAGAAGTGGAAGTTAGCTCATGCACTCTTTGGAATGACAAAAATAAAACCAGACTGAACCAGAATTAAAAATAAAAATAGGTGATGAAAGTTTGTAATACAGTCTCAGTGGTTTGGTCATTTTCCAAGTGTGAAAATGTCAGCACATGAAAGAAATGTGCAGCCAGAGCCCTGGTTATAAATAATGAACCATCCACTGATTGAGCAAGTGTCAGCGGCCAGCTGAAGGGGTTGCACAATTCAGCCCTCCAGATGGGCTAATGCAACAGAGAGTGACATTGTCAGTGCCATCAGTGAACACTGTCTCTCCCAAAAGGAAACAAATGAGAATTTAAGAAAACTGATTTTAGTGGCAAATGTCTGTAATTCCAGCACTTGGGAGGCCGAAGCAGGAGGATCACTGAAAATTTGAGCCCAGCCTAAACTATGTAGCAAGACCCTGTCTCCAAATACTAAAATAAATAAGATTTTAATAAAAACTCCCATTCAATTTATTGAATTATGTAACACTGATAGAGAATATCAAAATTAACAATGTGCTTCCAGATACTGGGTCTCTCTGACTCCTTCTTTACAGATAAGAAAGCTGCGGCTCTGAGAGTGTCAGACACTTGTCGGGCTACCCTGCAAAGTAGGGATTCAGAACCAAGTCATCTGAAGCAAAAATTCTCTCCTTACTAACATCTAGTAAGCAAACTACTTAGGTGTCAAATCAAGCTTTGATTAAGTGAAAGGTACCATCTCAAATAGGAATAGATAGACAGATAGAAAGATAGGTATTTATAGATATATAGATAGGTAGATATCACTTACCCTAAAAGAAAGTATTCACACAAATCATTAAAAAGCACCAAAGTCACTGTTGAGCAGGATGAGGCTGCCCCCTTGTGTCCCTTGCTTTTCTCTACCTTTCCTAAAGAACTGGATGAATCCTTATTATGCGGAAACAAAATCATTGGACCTCTTCATTGTTTAGCAGAAAAATCATATGCAAGTCTGAATTTTATCTCTTATATTCCTACCTTAATAGACAATTGTCTTTTGACTACATGTGTGTTTGAAAGTGATGTAAAAACATTGGGCAATACAGGATATCAAACTGTGAAGTACTATCTACAGCAAAATGAAAAGATAACAAATCAGCCAGTGAAAAACCCAGGCCCCAAGAACCCACATGTGGACCATGTGACCCCACAGTTTAGGCCACACGAGACCTAATCACTTTTACCCAATTAGTTAGTATCAATGGCCAAAAGCTCATGAAGGATCAATCACTGCTGCTGCTTCATGCCTAGTGCCCGCAGCACCACCCCGGGAGGACGGCCACAGTGCAAGGCAAGTGTCAACGTCAGCCTCAATCATACACATAGGACAAAGTACTGGATGAATGTGCTTAGCATCTGAGGCTGAGTGAAATTAAATGCTACTCTGTGATTCAAACACACTCCCATCAAAATTACAGTCTGAACCTGGAGGACTGGAGACAAAAAGAAAAGCATAATAAGGTTTCCATACTGTGCCTGACTAACTTGCAAGTTATGAATGTATGGATGGACTCAACTTGTACATCTTGCGTCCGTCATTATTTTCAAACAACTACTCTTGCAAACTTTCAAAGATGGTCTTTTTGGTCACATGAAAAATAGTAATTCAAGATATGTTAAATTTGGTTCTTTTTAGAATGGAGTATTACTCTGCCATTAAAAATGGTAAGATTGAGTTCTTCATACTGAAATGAATGTACCTTGAGGACATCCTCATAAGTGAAATAAATAGGTCACAGATGTGTAAATATTGTATTTTTTCTCTGGTGTGAGAAAATGAAGTTGTAAATGGGTTGGAGTGTATATAGTTGATATTGTGAAATAGAAAATATTTAAAAAGAAAGAGGGTATGGGGTAAATAATTAGGGGGGAAAGAATGTGATAGTAATAAAGAAAAAAGAAAACAAAGCTTATGCATATAGGGAGTGGAAGGTTGCAGGGTGGGGGGGAGAGGAAAAATGAGAATCAAGTCACATCACATTCTGGTACAAACTCTCAATGCTGAATGCAATGATGATGTGTATTCATAATGTACCAATAAAGATTTAAATTTTTAACAATAAATAAATAAAATTTTTAAAAAGCAGTTTACAAAATGTGCATATCCAACATATACATCTATAGCATATATAATGTATTCAGGGTTGGTTGAATATACTGAGTGCATTATATACACTAAACACATTTCAAAGGGTGTTTAGTTAAGAATTTTTGGTGAATGGAATTTGTGTATTTTATTTTATATAATTTTGTGTTAGCTAAAATTTTTACAGTGAGATATGTTGTAATTATTGAGCAATTTTTTAAATTTATCCAAAATTGGGCCGGGGATTTACCTCAGTGGTTCCGGCGCCTGTCTTGCAAGTGCAAGGACCCGGGTTCTATCCCCGGTAACCACATACCTATACTGGGTGTGGAGACTCATGCCCAGCAGCAACCAGTACCACATGCCACAGTGCCGGGCGTGGTGGCTCACACCTGTAATCCCAGCACTTGGGAGGCAGAGGCAGGAGGATTGCTGTGATGAGTTTGAGGCTGAGCTCAGGGCCAGCCTGAACTACAAAGGGAGACCCTGTCTCAAAAAACCTAAAAAAAAAAAAAATTTTATCCAAAATTAAATAAGACCAATATGAATATGCTTCTACTTTATTAGACTACCAACATATAACTTGCCAGTTAACAGGAATATATGTTAGAATATAAAATTGGGTCACATAAGAAAAAGAACTTATGGAAAAAACCCAATGGCCTGATTTTAGCCTGACAAATTTTGGCGCAAAAGCATTGTGAAAATTTCTGAATAACAGGCAGGGCCAACTTGCTCTGCTCTGTTTCCTAAGAAAGTAACGGCCAGGGATATAGCTCAGTGGTTCCGGCGCCTGTCTTGCAAGCGCAAGGGGCCTGGGTTCGATTCCCGGTAACCACATACCTATACTGGGTGTGGAGACTCACACCCAGCAGCAACCAGTACCACAGACCACAGTGTTGGGGGTGGTGGCTCACACCTGTAATCCCAGCACTCGGGAGGCAGAGGCAGGAGGATTGCTGTGATGTGAGTTGGAGGCTGAGCTCAGGGCCAGCCTGAACTACAAAGCGAGACCCTGTCTCAAAAAAAAGAAAGTAACAACATACCCAAGAGTGTCTGTCCCTGGACTGACAAAAAGGGGTTTCTTGTCTGCTCCACGGGCTGCCTCTGGGCCCAGGGACCAATGAGCAGAAATACAGACACTGGGGTCTGTGGCACTTTCGTGGGGCCTGTGATCTGCTCTACAGTGTCCAGCTGGAGACAGGTTACAGACCATCAGCATGATCTCCACAGCCACAGCACACCTGTGATAGGGCATCTACCAAGCTCACCGTCCTTGTCTCGTGCTCTCTTAAGAAAAAAGTGATAAAACATCAAAATGAGGAAACAAAGGGAGAAATATATGTACAATGATTATAACTGGTTAAGACACCAGGAAAAATACAATGGAGCCCTGAAATGTGTAAAGGTGATGGAGAGCACCCAGAAGTTGTGAAAAACTGTGAATTTCAGATATGGCCAGAAAAATTCTCATATGTATATATATATAATTTAAACCCAAAATATGCTATGTCTCCCGAAGTAAACAAAAGATTATATTAAATAACACTGAATTTAATAAAATACTGTATTTATAAGCCTTCAAAGGAGTAGAGCATTTTGGTGACATTTAGGGATCTCAGGGCTTTAAGAACAAAACTGAAAGGCTGGGGATTTAGCTCAGTGATTCCAGCACCTGCCTACCAAGTGCAAGGTCCTAAGTTTGATCCCCGGTAACCACATACAACAATGCCGGGCATAATGACTTATGCCCACCAGCAATCAGTATCACATACCACAGTGCTGGGTATGGTAGCTCACACCTGTAATTCCAGCCCTCGGGAGGCAGAGGCAGGATTGCTGTGATCGAGAGGCTCACCTGGGCTACATAGTGAGCTCAGAGCCATCCTGAACTACAAAGCGAGATCCTGTCTGAAAAAAAAAAAAAAAAAAAAAACACTGAGAATGTTCAAGACAGCTCTGGTACAGGACCCTGTTATGCTGCAGGAAGGAATGCTGGTCTGTCTATCTGCCAGACCTGGGTTACAGGGTGGCAGCCAATCACCAGCAAGGAGAACTGAATTAATGTTCTCAGAATAACTACCTGAAAACCTCCCACACACAAAAATTACAGAAGGTATCTGTAGCTTCTGCAAAATTGCAGGGGTTTCCATAAACAATTAGTAGTTAGGTTCTGAGGAAAATTCCTTGAAAATTGAGGCAACGAATTCTAAACTAACCAAGACTTTGTGAGAGTATACTGCTTAAAAGAAAAATAAGGAATGCCATAAGTTTATAGTCAATAACTGGGTGTATTTATTATGCATTTGCAACACACACACACACACTTCTAAGCAGATACCTTAAATCACCAGAGCCAAACTGAGAGATTGTGAGAACCAACGAGTCCTACCTTATCTCATCATCTCAGGTTTTATGTTGCTCAAGACACACCACAAAGCAAAGGCATCAAAGAGCAGGTTCTTCCTAGAGTCTCACGACTCCAGCCCAGGAGTCACAAACTTCTTTAAAATGTCAGATAGTACATATTTAGGGTTTTCCAGCCCATCTGCTCACACCCCAACGCTGTCATTGCACATGAAAGTAGGTATTTAAAAAATACTGAAGTATGAGTGCAGCTGTGTACCAATAAAACTTCATTTATGGATGATGAAATTTGAATTTCATATAATTTTCAAGTCACTAAATATTTTTTGAAAAATTTTGCTCACCTATTTAAAAGTGTGAAAACTTAAATTAGTGTTGTAGATCTTCAAAAGGTTAAAACAGTTGTTATATCACCTAGTAATTCTACACACAGGTATATATCCAAAAGAATTGAAAGCAAATATATAACAACTTGTACACAAATGGTCATAAAAGCATCATTCATAATACCCAAAAAGTAGAAATACTCCAATGTCTACCAACTCGTAAGTGAATAAACAAAACGCTGTATATCCACACAAAGAATATTATTCGGGAATATAAAGAAATTAAGGTCTGATAATATGCTACAGCATGGCTGAACCTTGAAATGCTCCTAAGTGAAAGAGTCTCATAAAAGGCCACATGTGTAGCTTTCCACTTATAGGAAAAGTCCAGGTAGGCAAATCAACAGAAGAGGAAAGTACAAGTGGTGGACAGGGACCATGGGGAGGAGGGAGGGGGTGATGGCCATTGAGAACAGGATTTGTTCCTGTGCTGATGAAAATATTCTCAAATTAAGGAGTAGACAAAATTAAGCAGACTGGCAGGGAGAGTGCATGCTATATAAGCTTCAGAACATATAAGTTATGTTTATTTAAAAGCACAGATTTCCAATAAGCACAAAATTTGCATTTTGTCATGCTTTTAATTTAAGCTACTTTAGAAGTGTATTTTCTGGCACATTACCTGGAGGTACTAGCTGTATTAATTCAAACCTGGTCAGCAAGTCTAAAATGGAAAAGAAAATAAGATTTTAATGCTTAAGAAAATTGCTAGAGTTTTTATTAAAGCATAAGTTTAACAGGACAGAACAGCCACCCATTTACCCTATTAGTAATAATAACATAATTTGTCCTCCATATTCATAGGTTCTACATCCCTATTTAACCAACTACAGACAAAAAAAAATGCATTTTAAAATTGCATCTGTACTGAACATGTGCAAGCTTTTTTCTTGTCATCATTCTCTAAACAACACAGAAAAACAACTACTTACGTAGCATTTACATTTTGTTAAGTATTATAAGTACTCTAGAGATGATTTAAAGTTCAGGCAGAGGCAGGAGGCAGAGGCAGGAGGATTACCTTGAGTTCAACCTTGAGTGCTGGGCATGGTGACTCATGCCTGTAATCCTTCCACTGGGGAGGCAGAGGCAGGAGGATTACCTTGAGTTCAACGCCAGACTAGGCTACATGGTGAGTTTGAGGCTGGCCTGCAGTACATAACAAGCGCTTACCTCAAAGAAAACCAAATGTATTCGTAGAGCACTAAAGTAACAATGTACTGTACTTTCTGTTCTTGTTTGGTTTGTTTTTTGAGACACGGTCTCACTTTGTATCCCAGGCTATCCCTGAACTGGCAGTGATCCTCCTGCCTCTGGAGTGCTAGGATTACAGGTGTGCGCCATCGTGCTCAGTCATTATCCATGAACACCCAAAACTTTCTCTCCCCTGAGACAGCGTACTATATGACTATACAAATTAGATGTAAAATATAACTTTTTAAATTGTATTTTTGAGTTCAAAATATATTTAGAAATAATAGGTTTCCCCTTTACTGTCTAGGTATATAAGTGAGAATAGAAGTCAAATCTTAAAGCTAACAAGGAAAATAATATCACTATACAAAACAATATATTGCAAGGTGTAGTGGCTCACACCTGTAATCCCAACACTCAGGAGACAGAAGCAAGAGGATTGCTGTGAGTTCAAGGTCAGCCTGGCCTACAAGTGAGTTCAGGCTGAACTACAAAGTGAGACCCTGTCTCAAAAAACAAAACAAAACAAAAACCCACAAGAGGCAGGAATTTCTACAAAATAGTATTAGAAGCAGCAGCATTTTAAAACAAACAATAAAAGTAAAATTCTTACTATGAAAAAAAATATATGGATTCATGAGAAAAAAATTTAAAAGCCAAGACAGCCTCAAAATTTAGGTTTTGAAAATGAAAGACTTACCACCACCCCAGAGGTAACATTAAGCACTTAATTTATTTCAGGCTTTAAATGTCTTAGATAAAATTAACTCTCAGCACAAGCCTGAGTTGAATATAAGAGATATCCTTCTTGTAATAAAGAAATTAAATCTCAAAGAAAAAGTGTAGTAAGGCCACCCAACTAAGAGTGACAGGGTTCCATTTTGAAGCAGAGTACGCCCCAAAATACTCCACTGAAAAGTCCCTTTCTTCCACAGAACAAGTTAATTGGAATGCTTCATAAAATGCAGTTTTTAACTGCCAGCTCGGATGGCACTTCAGACTTGCTTTAGATACCAAGGACAGGTGAAATCCCTGATAGCAGGCCTGGAAAACTTCCCTGAGGCCTTTTTCCCTCTTCTTTTCTCTTTTTTCCCCATGCTATTTCAGGGCTCCAGTCCATTTTCCAAGATGAATATTTGGGAAATGAAACAAAAAAGATCCTGATTTGCAGATGCTCCCTTGAAATAGTGAATTCTTCTTTTGAATTTAAAGAGGCTTAAAAGATCTGGTGCCCTTCCAGACGTGACCCATCTCAGACAGAGGTTTCATCTTCCCACTGCTTAAGATTCAGATGCAAAGTGCAGGACACTGGATACTACATCTACTTTTTAAAAAGTCTCAAAGGAATTATTTTTGTGGTAGGTGCTTTATATCCAGTTGCCTTTAGATCTGCCTGAAACACCTAGTTTTAGTGCTCAAAGAAATATATTTCATACCAGTGACTTAGAAAACAGCTTACGGTAGAGGTTTTTTTTTGTTTTGTGCATTTGTGGCAGTACTGGGGACTTCAGGACCTTCACACTAAGCTACAACCTGAGGCTCTTTATTACTTTTTATTTTGAGACAAGGTCTTTCTAATTCACTAACTGCCCAGTCTTGACTCGAACTTAGTTAGCATCTTCCCGCCTTTGCCTCCAAGAGTACTAAGATTCCAGGCCTACACCACCACACATGCTATTGCAGAGATCTTCTGAAGTTGTTCCTTCACAGACTGCTCTTCATCAGTTTACCCCCTCATGTTGCTCAGATTCTTTCTAGGCCTTTTCTTTCTTTCTTTTTTTTTTTTTTTTTTTGAGACAGGGTCTCACTTTGTAGCTCAGGGTGGCCCTGAGCTCACTATGTAGCCCAGGCGAGCCTCGAACTCACAGAAGTCCTCCTGTTTCTGCCTCCCAAGTGCTAGGGTTACAGGCGTGAGCCATCATGCCCAGCATTGTGGTTTGTGGTACTGATTGCTGGTGGGCATAAATCACCATGTCTGGCATTGTTGTGTGTGGTTACTGAGGACTGAAGTCAGGACCTTGCACTTGCAAGGCAAATGCTGGAACCACTGAGCTAAATCTTCAGCCCTCTAGGGCTTTTCTATGCTCAGGCCCTGGACCATCTCCTTCATTCAAGACTGAGTTAAAATATATATGCTGAAGTCACCAATCTCTTTTGACTGACATTGATTTTTTTCCAGAGCTTCTGTTACATCCCACATCACTGAACAGTTCCCACTCTAATTTCAACCTGTCCCAAGTTAAACTCCCCCATACCAACTCCTTTTCTGAATTCTTGGTCTCAGTAAACAGCATGAACAGTAACCAGGTTTCATCTACATGCTATGAGCTCAGATCACGTCCACATCCAATCAATCCATCAAAGACCTACTTACTATATGTGACTCTTCCACCTCACCTTTGATTTCTATTGATTTTCTACTTTCTTATTATCTTCCTGACCCTAATCCACTTTCTCATCAGTCTGCCTCTGTTCCAGCACACCTACTCAGTGACCACCCTGCTATCTGTAGTGCTACAATCAATATTTGCCTAATGTCAAACTCCTTAATATACCTGGTGCATCAGAGCAATACTTAGCCTGATCCTGATTCTGTAATCCAACGCTTTCTCATGTTACTAGAACTTGCTTCTGATTCTTATTCTACATTCCATATGTGAATTCTTTCAACTGAGTAAAATCTGTTTAAAAATTCCTAAAGACTAAGCATGTTATTAAGAATCACATTATCTTCTAACCTTTTACCTTTAGACACAGGAAAAAAGAGCAAACTACACTTAAAGCATACAGAAGGAAGAAAACAATAAAGATTAAACAAAATTAATGAATAGAGAACAGAAAAAGAATAATCCAAGGAGCTGATTCTTCTAAAAGGCCAATAAAACTGAGAAACTTTAAATATAACATGGGCCAAACATAAAAGTATTACAGAAGTTTAGACCTGTGAATTACACACAGTGACCTTTTGATTTTCATTTGTGTAAATACCTACTTTCTAAAAGGTCTGATACAGCCCCAGGATCTATTGCATTTTCAAACACCTGCACAGAAAAAAATAGGGAAAAATAAATTTTCAAAGTTTTATTAATAGGTACTTACAGAATACATGCTTACAAATAACTAGCATTGTAAAATTTAGCAATATAATATTTTAGGACTCAGCAGAAGTACTTTTAACTGGTGTGTGGCTAAAACAGTGTTCTACTGTTTTGCTATAGAACAGATGAATGTAAAGTAACAAAATGAAATATTAGCTAAGAAAGTTAGGCAACTCTACACATGATTAAAATATCAGCACCATGAACTTGATTTACCATTTGTTGCTAACATGACATCTCTCATCAATCTCAGAGTCTTGAGTAACTAGAAAAACATTCTGCGTGCAACAGATACTCACTGAATGTTGACTTGGGGACTTCTATTGCCAAACATTTGATTGTGCTAAGAAGTAACATCAATAGAAATTCTGCCTAAGTGTAACAC
The DNA here is from genome assembly GCA_004026965.1 of Petromus typicus. Taxonomy (NCBI): domain Eukaryota; kingdom Metazoa; phylum Chordata; class Mammalia; order Rodentia; family Petromuridae; genus Petromus; species Petromus typicus. Next base: position 13,844 of record PVIR01007702.1, on the reverse strand, counting down.
AAAAGAAAACCTATGTACTAGAAGTTACACTCTTGGAGAATGTGGGTGGGGGGAGGTACTAATAAGTTTTAAGTATATCACAGATCAAAAGAAAAACACTGTGATAACTGTCCAGCCATTGCCAAATCTGTTTTGTCCTTGACACAGAAGGTTCTTGGATGAAGAAATAAAAGGCATATCAAATAAAAGCTTCTCCTGCTGAACTCTATATAGCAAGAAGCCTGTAGAAAATAAAAAGTTTTCAGCAGAGTTTAATTTAAGGTTTTAAAGTTGTGATTTAAATGTATTTATAATGGATTTAAATGGATTAAAAATCTGCCCTTGTATCCAAAGTCAGGTCTGCCGTAATAATAAACATGGAGGATATACCCTATCAGCCATTTTTGTCTTACTGGTTTGCATTTATAAGCAAATAAGAGTAATTTTTGCCTAATTATTTCAATAGCTGCATCCTGAATGAGAAAAAATAAGAATCAAGATATATCATGTACAAGTACAAATTCTAAATGATATGATCATAACATATAACTAAAATGTACCAATAAATTGAATTTTTAAAAATATTGCATTCTTTCCCATTACTCACTGTTAAGGATTGAACTGTATCCTCCTCAACATTTATATTATTCAGGATAATTCTAATGCCAGGATCTTAATATCTGACCTTATTTCCAAAAAGAATAATTGTACATGTAATTAGTTAAGTTAGAAAGAGATCACAATAGAGTAACTTGGGCCATTGACCAAATATTATGGTGTTATTATTTTAAGAAGGTATATTCAAGGCATAGGAACTAGTGAAAGAAAAATATTAGACAAAATGAATTCAAATTTAAAGAATGATTCATGAACCAAGCAGCAATGAGAATCAGAAAAGGTTCAGAGGGCAAAGAGAGGCCACTTTGCTACAAAGTGGGCAAGAGAGCTCATGTAGAGACAAAACCAAGAAAATTTGGTTCGAATGGAGAGCCCATTAGAAATTACCTGAGTTTCTGATTGGTAAAGTCCCTAGTAAGAAGCTCGTTGACAGTCCTTAGTCTTCTTTTACAGTTTACACTGTGCTTCAGTTTGCTTACAGAGAAACTTAAAGCACTGGAAGTATCAGCTTAATGACCTCCCCATCCTAAGTACTTTTAACATGTACACAGAGAGACTGTATTGTTGTATAAATAGTGGAGCTGTACTGCCACAGACAAGGAATTACCAGAAGCTAAGAGAGAGCCCTAGAAAGGGGCCTTCCCTTACAGGAGTGGTGGCAAATCTACCAGTACACATGCTGCAGCTGGCACTCCAACCTAGCACTGCCACAGCAACCAAGCATCAGATGACAATGCACACAGAAGCCAGAAAAGAATAGCCAGGCAATGATGTCCCCAGCCATGCCTGACTGGCCACAACTCGTGGGAGCTTTCACATAGCCAGTCAGTGTGCTGCCAAGGTGGACTGGCCACAAATCTTAATATGTTCATTTTTCTTAACAGAAGTTTTTAACTTAAAATTTTATATGAAAATTGAAAGTTAATATCTAAGATTTAGCATACAGATGTTCTACTTAAGAGACTGAGATTCTTTTTTTTTTTTTTTTTTGGTTTTTTTTGAGACAGGGTCTCACTTTTGTGGTTCAGGCTGGCCCTGAGCTCAGCCTCCAACTCACATCACAGCAATCCTCCTGCCTCTGCCTCCCGAGTGCTGGGATTACAGGCGTGAGCCACCACACCCGGTACTGTGGTATGTGGTACTGGTTGCTGCTGGGTGTGAGTCTCCACACCCAGTATGGTATGTGGTTACCGGGGATCGAATCTGGGTCCTTGCGCTTGCAAGACAGGCGCCGGAACCACTAAGCCAAATCCCCAGCCCCCGAGACTTGAGATTCTTTTAAGGATGTGCTGTCCCCCTGGCATATTTGAATCTGCAGCGTCACATTGAATTGTCTGTGAAGAATTTATGAAAAGAGCAAGGACATATGCAGTTGCTTGGGCTGCTGTGATTTGAGCAGAAGCCTCACGAGGTAGGAAATGCACTCAGATGCCTCTTTCAGAGCAGCATAGTACTCAGCCAGCTTGGCCCCTGCCCAGTGCTGGTGGTCAGCAAATTCCACAGGAACCCCAGCAGAGAATCAGCACCATAGATTGTTGATTCAGGAAATATCCTAGTTCTTTAGTGTTAATAGTGTTAGCTATTTTTGGCATTCAGATAGATTTGTAAGGTATACTTCATTATTTTATTTTTTAATTTTGTGTGTTTGTAAACTTCCAAATCTCAAACACCAAAAAATGACCACTGGGGGGGAAAAAACTGAAAACATTGGAAGATCATCCCAAGAGGCCTAGATAGAGTCATCTGGACACAATGGGACAGTGATGTATTCTGTACAGTGTAAGTGTTATGTGTTGCACATCAAGTGTCAGACAGCACTTTGACATCCACCACAAAACTGTGGCCAAACTTGGTGAAACTGAAAGGAAAGAACTTCTTGAAGGGAAATTCAGGAAATATAATCCCCAATATCTTAGTTTTTGCAATTCTCTTTCTAAAACAAATCATGTGACAGCTATCAGCTTTTAAATCTCACTGTGCATAGCAAAACACGGTCTGCCTCTCTCCGATGCAGATTTTATCAAAATGGTTGTGTTGTCTGGGAGTAATTACCTCTTTCATGCTTTCCCAAACAAGAATAAAATTATGCATCTCTGAGATGCCTCTTCGCAAAAATACTGTTAAAGTCCAAGCCCTGCACATGTCCAGCGATGACCGTCAGCAGCTCCCCCGTGACCTGCAGAGGACCTTTTACTCCACGTGCTTGGATGAAAGCACAGATACGAATATGCACGCAAGGCCACCAGGGATTTTCCTTAGGCTGCTGGTGACAACATGAGGGGAGACCTGGTGAAACTGGTGTCTTTGCCTGAGACAACACAGGGATCGATATCAACACTGCTGGGAGGGAGGCATTTTTTATAAAACAGAAAAAGTGGTTTCAACTACAAGTATGGAGTACCTTGCATACTGAGAGCAACATCTGTTTTCATACAGTTCTTTGATAAACAAAACATACAGTCATTCAGTTGTACTGTATCATACATCAAGAAGCTCTAAGTGCCAGGGAAAATGGCCAAAAAATTAGAGATATACTCAGATATATACTCAAATGGTGAGTTACACCATCTTGTGCTCTTAACTGTTAACAGTTTCAAGCACTTCTTGATGGGGTGTAGGCACAAAACAATACTTTACCTGTGTACAGTGGCTAGGTAGAGGACAAATCTTAGAGACATCTGTAGCCTGCTTGGATGAGATTAAGCTATGTTTATGAATGAAAAGGGGCAGGAACATCCACAATTCACCAATATGGCCTGGTTTAAAAGCTTTACGATTTTTACACAGTTTACACTATATGTCAATGTACTGAACAAAAAAACTGTAAGGTGTGGAGAAAACAGCAGAAGGTATCAAAAGATTTGAGAGAAAACTGCAGATTTTTGAAAGAGACTTTGAAAATGGGCAGCTGAAATATTTTCCAAACCTAAAAATCCCTTCAGAAAATTCTATAAATTTAGTCAATTCTACAAACTATCAAGAAATCTATTACAAAGTTTCTAGCATCGTAGCTGCTTCAAAAGAAACTTTTAGAAATAGATTTTCACAGTTTGAAGACAACTTTATGTTTTCTTACTTCTTCAGAGTCTCACTCAAAGAACCTAATCTTTCCTGCTGATACTTTCCTGCCTAGATTTTGGAACTTTGGAAACAGAGCTATTAGAAGTTCAAGAAAGCGCTATGTGGGAAAATAAACTATGACTTGCATGTAGCACTTGAGAAGATACAGTGAAGAGAAGACAACGAGAAGCACAGCTCTGCCAAAGAACTAAATCACTGAGAGCACCTGGGATTCCTTTTCTTACTTCGGATCAGCTGATGCAGCTGTTTCTAGCTTTGACTGATACAAGAAACAGACTCAGGATGACCTTAGTGCTGCATGTGTTGCTCAACCAAAGAAGCATGAACCAAGGTTTGCAAATTAGCAGTATGCATGAGAGCAGAGATCACACTAATAGATCACATTAATCATGCAAAAGCATGACAAATGCAAATTTCTACCTGTCAATGAAAAGTTATTTGTGTCACTTAAAGTTCTGTTGTTTTTCTTTTATGACAAAAAAGTGTTGATGTATGAGTTGTTTTTTTCTAAAGTAAAACTTCAGAATTCAGCTTTCATTGCAGTGTCAGCACTTGGCAATACATAAGTGGATCTGGGTTGTAGTTTGGGTCCTGGGCCTCTGAAAGGTTCGCCCTGAGGCCTTCAGAGACAGAACGGCCCTGCAGACATTCTCATCTCAGACTATCAGCCTCCAGCACTTCTATTAAACCACTCAGGCTAGGACACTTTCGTATGCCAATCCTAGGAAACTGATATACGGCATCTAAGGATTTTTCTCAAGTAGTCCTGAGTAAATGACCAACATGAACTATTCAAATATAATGGCTTAGTAGTTAAATATATTCTGGAACTATTTTTTCTTTTCATAAAATTAAATTAAATAATTGCCCTCTTGTATGAATTTTTATGAGGAATTTGTTATCCAAATGCATTAGAACCTTTAAGTCTGAATAACAGAAAAGGTTCAAAAAGAGAAAATGTTTTCACTACTTGCTGCAAGTATTCATAGCTAGAGACTAGAAAAGAAGCTAGAAAGCTGAAACCAACTGGAAAAAAGCTAGAATATGAACCCGAACAATTCATACAAGAGGGCAATCATTTAATTTCATTTTATGAAAAGAAAAAATAGTTCCAGAATATATCTGGCTACTAAGCTAAAATGCACCACTTTTTAACAGAGCAGAAGCAGCATCTAAAACGTGACTCCTAGGCTCTCTCCTGTCCACCCCCCCCCATGCTCATTTACAGAGTTATCATTCTGTGCTTTGCGATTTTAAAAAATGATTTATAAAAAATGTTAAAAGTCTTATATAGATCAACTGAACATTGATAACACTAATAAGGAAATTCATAGGAGGAAAGAAGAAACTAATTTTTTCCGACCTCTTTTTCAACTCTTCAAACACCCAAGTGTGGCAAATTGGGTTCCTTTGGTTCTGAATGTATACGCCGAGATAACAGCTCTCCTTCACTTACCCTCTCTCTCCCAACCACTCGGGCATAGTCTTTAAATCAAGAAAATGTGATTTATAAAAATATTACATGTGATCCCAGCCCTTTGAAAAACCAATTTGCTTCTCTTATCCTCAAGTTAAAACGGATCATTTTTTGAGTGTCATCCACTAGCCCTTTAAGTGGTATGTTCTATCCTGGAGCCTTCCTGCTCCCCCAAAAGACAATGTTTGGGGCAAAATCACTGGGCTTGTTAAGGTTAAAACTGATTCCATCTCCAAACCCAAAACCAAAACTTCAGGAACTGTCAGCGACTGTACAGGAATAAAATGGATATTTATTCTACTAAGTTCTAAAGCATGAAAGGGGTAGATGGTATTTTGGAGTATTTGTATCTTGATCATATTCACCAAGTAGGTACGACTTAAATAAACGGCAAATCTGAAGAACGTTCTTCCAGATTCTATAAGATTTCAGTTACAAAATTTAGCTAGTTTGGTTATAGTTTTTCATTATCTTTCTGGATCTAAGAGAGCCCCCAAAGTCTGCAGTTTATAAATAACCCTCTCATAAATGTAACAAACTGTCTTTAACACTCCAAGAATATTCAGAAGTGCCCTCTCTGCTCCAATTAGAAAATGCCACGGGAATTCTAAAAATAGAAAACATCGACCCGGGTATTTAGCAGTAGATTGACAGAACTTGGCTCAGACCTGCAAAGCAAAAAGTCTTCCAGCTGTGGGTATGCTTCAAGGCCAAACTGTGGTTTTATACTGTGCTCAAGAGCCTTCGGGTGATTATTATTAAAGGAACTTGACAAAATAACTGTGAGAACTGTGGCTTTTTATAAGAACCATTAGATTATCCTCAGGCAGCAAAACCCAGTGAGAAAGTCAAGATCACCTTTTCAAATCTCATGCTTTGCTGAATCATAACAGGGAACACAGAAGGAAAGCAGCTGGTCTCTAAGTACTGATTCAGGAGATAAACCCCGAGGTACACATCTTGCTTTTGGGGCAGGAACACTCCGGGGCAAGAAACCTTTAAAAAAGAAAACAGCAAAGTGAAAGGGCTCGCGGAGTTCTGTTTTGCAATGAATGGAGCTCTATTTCCTCGACCTCCCACAGACCTTGCAATGATCTCCTCAGGGCACAATCGTACCTGCACCTGCTAGGACCATCCCCCGCCCGCTCGACTCCCACAGATAAAAATGTCTATTCCCTCCGCCTTCTCCGCCAGGTGTCACAATCGCGCCCTCTCCGGCTCCTCTCCCCGCCCCTCCAGGATGGCAGTGCGGAAGCGGAAGACGCCGCAGAGCCAGGAAGCCTCTCCCTGGGCTGGCCGGTCCGGCTGCGAGCCGCCCGCCGCGATGCCGAGCCCCCGGAGGAGCGTCGAGGGACGGCCGCTGGGCGCCTCCGCCTCGAGCAGCAGCGGCAGCCCGGGAAGCCCGGCCCACGGCGGCGGCGGCAGGTTCGAGTTCCAGTCCCTGCTCGGCGGCCGCGCTCCGGGCGCCGACCCCGCCTGCGCCCGGCTCCGCGCGTCCGAGAGCCCGGTGCACCGCCGCGGCTCCTTCCCCCTGGCCACGGCCGGGCCCGCGCAGGCGCCCCCGCCGCCGCTGCCGGAGGAAGACCGCATGGACCTGAACCCGTCCTTCCTGGGCATTGCCCTGCGCTCTCTGCTGGCCATCGACCTGTGGCTGTCCAAGAAGCTGGGGGTGTGCGCGGGGGAGAACTCGCCTTGGGGCAACGTGAGGCCCCTCATGAAGCTGCTGGAGATCTCGGGGCACGGCATCCCGTGGTTGCTAGGCACCCTCTACTGCTTGTTCAGGAGCGACAGCTGGGCCGGGCGCGAGGTGCTGATGAACCTGCTCTTCGCCCTGCTGTTGGACCTCCTGCTGGTGGCCCTGATCAAAGGGTTGGTCCGAAGGCGCCGTCCGGCCCACAATCAGATGGACATGTTTGTCACCCTCTCCGTGGACAAGTACTCCTTCCCCTCGGGTCATGCCACAAGGGCTGCCCTGGTGTCGAGGTTCATCCTGAACCACCTGGTACTGGCCATTCCACTGAGAGTGTTGGTGGTACTGTGGGCCTTCATCTTGGGTCTCTCCAGGGTCATGCTGGGCCGGCACAATGTCACTGATGTGGCCTTCGGCTTTTTTCTGGGCTACATGCAATACAGCATCGTGGACTATTGCTGGCTTTCACCCCACAATGCCCTGTTCCTTTTTGTACTGTGGAATCAATCCTGACACCATCTCACTCATGATGGCACCAGGAGGTCTGAAATTTCCACATTCAACGACGCCAAGCCTAAACAACGGCTTCTCAGAATTTCAGGCTTCCTTTGGGATTTCTGGTGTCCCACCACCTTGATATGTTACTAAGCCAGAGCACGTGTAGGCCATTACTAAACATAGCCATATTAGGCAAAGCAAAAAATCCCTCTATTATATATGTATTCAACAACTGTTTATGTCTCCAGGACAACTGCAAAGAGACCAAGCTGTGGTGGTTAGATGGCTGCTGTTTTTTAAAAGCTGACATTAAAATTTGTGCCATGCAATATCCCATAAATCAACATATCATTTGTAAATTGAATTTTGAGAAATAAACACAATCTTCATTCTATAAATGTACAATGCAGATAAGTGGCATACTACTAATCCTAATCCTTTTCCTGAGACAGAAGTAAAACAGTATTTTTAAATTGAAAGCAGAGGCGTTTAGCTTATTCCCTGAAGATCTGTTGTCACAAATAGGGAAATTTCTTGTTAATCTTGATTTTCTTGGTAAGCTTTTATATATTATCTCTTCCATCTTTGTTGATTGGCAATGAGAAAAGAGATTATTGTACTTGTCTTTCCCCGTACCTTTAGATCTCTGGATGTTTTTCTCCCTCACTCCAAGACTGTGTTAGCATTTGGTGAACAAATCAAGAACTTAGAGAAGAAACACTTGAAAAGTGGGCACGTCTAAGGTGCCCACAGAGAAGTAAGTATGCGATCATGCCTTCATGCTAAGTCTGCGGACAACCAGCAGCATGGCATGACAGAGGGCAGAGAAGCTAGGCTGCTGGGCAAAGTCAGGAACTGAGTTTACGGGTAAGCTGGCCACATACTGTCAGTGACCAACAGGATAAGAGTTGGGGGCCTGGTGCCCAGCATCTCCACTGAACAATGTTCCCAGGAATAAAATGGGAAAAAAATAAGATTTTTTTCAATGTAAATGCATAAACTTTCTCATATATAACATAAGGAAGACCACCAGTATACTATAGTTTTTGCATATAGCATGAGTTAGGTATCAGTGTTTAACTGGAAATTTGTGAGAATGACCTGTTTCTATATCAGGAAGTAAGTTTAAACCCTAATTCTGTTTACATTGACCTTTATATTTGAAGCTGTTCATCTAAGGTGCCTCCCCAAATCATTAAGACTGAAAACCACCAGATCCATGAGGGACACTGCTCATTATGTGACGTGGAAAGACTGAAAAGGGTATGTTTTAAATGCTGATCTACATGAAAAGAAAATCTTTAAATACCTATGGAACTGGTATCTTAAGGTAATGACCAATTATTTTGGCATTTATAAATAGAATTATGGACCGTGATTTGACAGATATGGCTAGAAACCCAGAGAATGGCTGTGATAAGTAAGCTCTGATGGGCTGATGGGTTGGGGTGGACTTTGTGGGAATGAGGGCTATGCCAAAAGAGGAACTGCCACTCCTCTAAATAAAAGTTGTTTGCATTTCTACAGCACCCCCTAACACTGACTACCTCTTTACTTGCTGAACCAGCCAGACTGTAAAGCTCTAAGTGATTTGGGTTTGTTGTTTAACTTCAGAGATACTTGAAAGCAATGAAATTACCTCTGGCAGTGTCCACAAATGTGAATATTGGGGCTGACCTTCCCGTCTTTAGTTGTAAGAACCATTAGATTATCCTTCTGGATTCCCTGTTTTGGTTCCCAAAGCCTAAGTCTGCTGGCATCTAAAGCACAGAACGATTCTACTGACTTTGTGGAGCATCCTACGCACTACAGGACAGAAAACAGATTTATTTATTCATTAACTGTACAAGTGAAAAATGCCTTTCAAAATTCAAAATAAAATTAATGTTGAATGAAGTGGGATGAAAATTTCTGCTTTAATATTAAAGACATCAGTCAGCTTCTCAGGGTTTTCTTCCTGTTCAATTTTGAGAGCTTGCATTTGCCACACCACGATTAATATGGGCTGTCCTTATTTGTAGTCAGTAAAGTGGGACAAAAATCAGGAGATTTTATTACCTTTGTTTCACAACTGCTTATATGATGAAACTCCAGCATTTGCTAATCATCTGGAAGCTGGCCAGATTGTCCTTAGCAGTATCTTGTTGCCTTGTGCTTGTAAACATGAACTATACAGAAGCCCCTAGCTGCTGGGAAGCAAAGGTGCACTAACTACAGATGGAAGAATTGGAATAATGGAAATGGAAATTACGATGACAGCTCCACAGAGGACAATAAAGTCACTCTGCCTCAGCACCTCACTTAAGAAGTGAATAATTATAAAACATTGTTGATTCATTTCTTTTTTGGAAAAGCAAGCCAAAACCATGGTTAAAGGAAATAGAAAATATTTGATTGGGATGATGAATGTGATCATGATATGTATGCAAAATGTACCTATTTCACAATTTTAAAAAATATTTGATTGGTTCACAATAAAGGAAAATTATCAGGGCTTTTTAAATTAAATTATTCCATTATTAAAGTCTTAAAATACTTCCACAAATACCCTACAACCATGAAAAGCTTACCTGAATTTAATGCAAAGTTGTTTCAAAAGAACAAAAATTCAGAATAAAGCTAAGAAGTACTTTGGCTTTAAAAGAACAAAAAAAAGTGGGAACAGGCTGCATTGAAATGAACCCTATGAAATCCAGGAAGACAGATATAAAGAACCAGAAGGACAAAGTGAAGACTTGTCCCAAAAGGCACGATGCGTGTAGTGAGTGGATAGGAATGGTGAAAATAACCAAACCTTTTAAGACTCTGACTTGGGGTTTAAGGAGAAAAGGCTCGCGGGTTTCTTACCGCCCGGATTTGCAGGTCCACCACCACTTCCAGAGGCATCGTTTCCTGCGTGGGCAAAATGACTGGAATGACAAGCTCCTTTTGTGCCGAACCTTAATTCAATTTTCCTAGCGCAGTTGTTCCCATGCGCTTCCCTAGCCCCCCATCCCCACGCTCCCCCCCATGTGTCCCCGCCCCTAGCCAGGTCCCTCCCACCGGGACGGGTCTCTCCAACCGGGCGCAGCCCGGGCAGGATTATAGAAGGCAGAAGCGTCGCGTTGCCATGGACACTCAAAAGCCCAGCCTTAGACCTTGGAACGCAAGCGAGGCCACTACGCAGGCGCGAGACAGTCGGCGCCCCGGAACCCGCGGGGGAGGGGTGGTCATACTTCCAGCTCCACGATGAAGTGGGAGCTGGGGCGGCAGGTACCAAGTCCTACTTTTCTTTCTAATCACTATAAAATGTTTAGTTTTCAATATAAAAGTGGAATGAGATCATAGCCCCGTTATTATGTAAGTACTACCCATTTTTAGTGGCCACGCGAGCCACCGGCCCCCGAAATTTCTGTAACAATCCCAATTTCATGTAGTTAGTTGCCTATGCCTGGCTTATCGTTAGGTCCTCAAGTTTGGTTTAGAAAACACGGCCGCTGTCAATGGTAGTGAAACACGTGCTAATTAGAATTGGAGGCATAACATATAAATGTTAGGTTCCCTTTGTTAGGAAAAACAGGAGTACTTGTCGTTCTTTTCATTGTGTTGTTCAACCTTTCCTGGAGTTTAAAGCTAACAGTGAATCACATTATCTGACTCTTTACCTGCAAGAGACAAACTTGGTGTGAGAAAGCTGGTACTTTATCCTGTGTCCTTCTCAGATCCTAATGCTCAGTCTGCACTAGCTGGGTGTCTGGCCACCTACAATATCCAAAGCACTGATTTGCAACCTTACAACAGCTCACTGGTCTTGGCCCTATAATGATTCATAAGTCAGCATCTGTCTCAGTCACTTTTATCATGGCCGAGATAAAATAGCAATTGCACAAAGTTAAAGGAGAAAAGGTTTATTTGGCTCACAGTGTGTAGAGGTTTCAGTCCATGGTCAGATGTCTCACAGTCTCTCTAGGCTGCTGAGATTAGGGTGGAGTCAACCAAACAGTGGATGGATTTAGTAATCACACACCCTGAATCCAAGCATCACACTCTAGATCCAACCATCTCAGAAAATGCCCCACCTAGGACTGCATGAGACTTTGGGGGGGACTTCTAGACACAAACCGTAACAACAAAACTAAGATAGAAGGACAGTGCTGATCAAAATAGATCTATAAATGAGTAGCTAAAGGTATGAGTAACGGAAAGGAAACGTGTTGAGTATCTACAAAAGCGTGGGCACATCACATATGTAAATTCATCCCCACAATAAATTCTTCGAGGGAGAAGCCTATTTCACAGCTGTAGAATCTAAAGCCAAACAGCCTTTCTCCAAGAATACACACCTAACAGGGACTGAAGTCTCGTCTGAATGCATGTGTCCTACAGTATCACTGCCCTACATCCTACTGATCCCTCAGACACACCGGCCCATCATCTACTTTCTAGTCTTTAATTCAGTGTAACTGGACACTCCTTGCTTGGCTTCTCAGACCCAGCCCTCCTGGCTTCCTTCCAGTTCCCTGGGCCTCTTTCTGCTCCTTTTCCTCCTCCTCCGCTAAAGGGGATTGAACCATAATTATTCCATTATTATTCAAAGTTTTAAAATACTTTCAAAAATATCCAAAAACCATGAAAAACCTACTTGAATTTAACACAAGCTTGTTAATTCAGAAAATTATGTTGGCTAAAACATGTTGGCTTTAAAAGAACAAAAAAAGCGGGAACAGGCTGTACTGAAATGAAGCCTATGAAATCCAGGAAGACAAATGTAAAGAATCATAAGGGCAAAGTTACCACTAAGCTACATTCCCAGCCTTATTGATGTTTTTCTTTGAGTTGACCAGTCCAGCTTCAAATCTCCAGTCGTCCTACTTTACAGGCATCTGTTGCACCATGCTCCACATCTAGCCATTCTTTTTCTTTCTGTTAATCCTTCTCTCCATGGCCACACCTTCCTCAATCTATATCTCTGGTTATTTTCTTTCCTCAATCCATATCTTTGGTATCACCCAATGTACATCTAGGGTATCATCCAATGAATGTAAATAAGCCTCTTTGTGCCAATTACTGTATAACACAACAGCAGTTTCCATGATTGTTGACTTACTGTCTACAGAAGCTGTAAACTCCTCAGGATGTTGAATACAAAGTAACTAACAGCAGATATTCAGTGAATACCTTGGAATAGATGTTAAGTGTAGAGATGGCAAAGCCAGTCTGTAGGAGCCAGTGTAAGTGGTAAGGGATGATCTCACCACGTCAGAGAAAACTAAGGATGTCAAATGAGAAAGATCCAGGCAGAGCTACATCTGCCATGAAGCTATTAAGTGAACTGATGGAGGATTTATACTGTTAATTACTGCAATATTGTCTTCTGACTTCTAGCTGTGATGGAGATGCAGAAGCGGCTGCAGGTACAATGCCTCTGGCGCATCTTGCTAAGTAATTAGCGAGGATGCCACCTCTGCTGAAGGCCAACTAGAGCCACTCAAGGACGGGATGGTTACTACTTCAAGAGAATACTTCATTACGGTTATCAGTAACTCTTCAAGGCAGCAAACAGATCCTAGTCACAGCTTCTCTTCCAGGAGTACATCTGCAGTGTAGCCTGATCAACAGTGACACCAGCACTGCTGAAATGACAAATCAGCACATTCTGCCCATCTCCCGGCTGGCCCCACACAACAAAATGAAATCAAATGCCAAATGGGAATTTGCCAATGAGTAAATTAGCGAAGAACAAGAATATGACAATCAATTATGGCTGAGATATTCCTTTTAACTAAAAAAATTAATTATAAGGTACAAAATTATAAATGCTTCTTTTTCAAATAACAGAGGGAACATAATATTTTTAAAGGCATTAATAAGAGACGTGTGAAGAAACACACATTGTTGTAAATATAAATACATATATTAGTGTTCTATAGTTACCAAAACAATCACAACTTTGGGGGCTTGAAATAAAATCCATCTATTGTCTTCCAGTTTGAGGAGCAGACATCCCATTCAGGCATACTGAGTTGAGGCGCCAGCAGGGCTGCATGGCTTGTCTTTGCTTTCCTGCTTTTCCAGTTTTGGAAGGCTTCTCATATTCCTTGGCATAAATCTGCCTTCCTCTATCTTCAAAGCCAGCAACATCAAGTCTTTCTCATGCTGCCATTTCTATTTTTCTCTTCCAATTTTGAGGATCTTTGTGATTACATTGAGATCATCTCGAAAATCCAAGATAATTTCTCTTTTAATTTTAGTTGATTACCAACCTTAATTCCATCTGAAACCTAACTGTGTCTTAATTCTGTAAGATAACATCTGCATGGGTATCAGGAACTGATGGCTAATTTTGACTGTCAATTTGACTGCTTGAGAGATTAGTCAAGTATCCTGCTGGGTGTATCTGGGTCATAGAGTTGTAATGATGGGGACTGTACCTCGTTCTGGCCCCTTCTTCTCTGGGTGTTCTCTTGTTCTCTGCTTCCTGGACACCATGAGTCGAGCAGCTTTCACCCTTCACACTTCCAT